>VMDO01006713.1:74393-97742 GCA_007922755.1 Pedetes capensis
AGGAAGGGTGAAAAGAAACCAGATAGCAATTTCCTGAGCACTGGACTTAACTGCACCGATGATTCACTTGCCTCAACTCCCAGTGGACTGAAAGTTGTGACTTTTTTTTTTTAAGTGAAATGAAGCCATCAAAAGTCTCACATTATTTTGTAAGAAAATACAGTAAGCTCTGTGATAAACCAGTTGATTCTTTTCCCAGGAAGTAAAGAATAATAATAATCTTCTCCATTCAAAATTAATCTTCCAGTTAAGAAAGGCTAAGAAGAGACCATGACCTAAATGCATTTACCGGATTAAAAAGACATCATCTGGTGGGGAGAAGTCATTTAGGAATCTAAATACTATTTATTGCACACCTACTACATGCCAGGCACCAGAAATACAGCCATACAAGTAATCCATCCCAAGCTTGGAGATCTCACTTTCTAGTAGGAAAACATGATAAACAAGCAAAGGAACAGGGTCATTTCAGATTGCACTAAGTGTGATGAAGGAGGTAAACAGAATCAGTGGCAGAGAGCAGCTCAGTGGTCCAGCACTTGCAGAGCACGCAAGTGCGAGGCCTTGGGTCCAACCCTCAGTACCACAAAAAAAAAAAAAAAAAAAAAAAAAAAAAAAGCTGGTTAGCTGGACGCAATGGCACACCGCTATAATCCCAGCGACTTGGGAGGAGGCAGGAGGATCACAAGTTTGAGACCAGAGGCAGTCTGTGTAACTTAGGGAGACCCTGTCTCAGAAAGTAAAAAATGGGCTGGGGGTGCAGCTCAGTGGTCCAGTGCTTGCAAAGATGCAAGCTCGAGGCCCTGGGTTCAACACCCAGTAACTCGGGAAAAACAGAAAAAAATGCTGGTTAATAGTGGCCTTTTCCAAAAGGGAACATTTGAGGAGATACCAGGGAATTAAAAGAGAACCAGTTGTGCAGAGACAGAGACAGAGAGAGAGAGAGAGAGAGAGAGAGAGAGAGAGAGAGAGAGAAGAGAAGAGAAGAGAAGAGAAGAGAAGAGAAGAGAAGAGAAGAGAAGAGAAGAGAGGAGAGGAGAGAGGAGAGAGGGAGAAAAAAAACAAGTGCAAGCCCTCTGGGGCAAGAAGGACCCAGAATGTCTGGTCTAGAAAAGAGGCCAGCGTGGCTGGAAGCCATCCTGAAGAGCCTTTGCTCTTCTGCTTTCTCCGTTCACAGGAACAAATGTGACACCATCGCATGGAGCGTCTTTGGAAACCACACTCCAACATTATCACTAAACCTGAAAAAATAAATCCTGTTAAGGCCCAAGTTAGCCGAGATGTGTATTAGGGATTCAATCCCTGCAACCTCAAAAGCTAAATTGTTCACTGGGCTTTTGAGTGAAACATGTGCTCATCGATTTAGTGTCTCAGTGTCTGAGCTTTTACTTGATGAGAAAAACGATGTATAATTTCTGGGGCCATATTCTATAAAATAGCCGGGGCTACTTCACGGAGCCAAATAGTTGCTGCCCCTCCTGACAACCTACAATTATGAGTGAAGATTTTTCATTCTGTAAAATAAAAAGAAAGAAAGTGGGCACGTGTGGAAGCTCAGACTCTCTGCATGGGAACCAGAATCCAGACAGCGCAGCGGAAGTACAGCTGTAATGAGCCCTTACGACAATGCAGACAATCAGAAGGCCTGTCATGGCTCACAGTACCGTTTTAGTTTTACTTTTACATGATGAGGACTCCTTTTTGGGAGTTTGCAGGCCACCAATCCTGATCACTTGAGAAACGCCATTCACAATGTCAACACGATATTCACTTAATTGGCAAATACCCTTTTATGTTTTTGTCTCATACGCACCAATTTGATTCAGGTTATGAGAAATGATCTGTTTCCTGTCACATCTTTCTCACTTGTCAGTGATCAGACAACACTAATCAAGAGGATGAGGCCACTTTCTGTAAGGAAGTCAACATATTATATGGTGTCTAGGATATATTTTGTCCAAAAAATGAAAGGCCAGAGAAAACAGAGAAAGCTCTTTTAAGAAGAGATCTGTGAGGACTGAGCATGGGCGACACCTTCCGAGCCCCACTTTACTTCCAAAGCTTCACAGAACAGTTGCTATCCATGCCAACATACCTGGGAAAGAACTTTGTGAAACCTCTCATGAGACAGATGAGTGGAGGAATAAGAAGACAGCATAGAGCATGTGCTTGCTAGCAAATATAAGTAAACAGGCTAGAGGAAGAACCAAGAGCACCTTTGTTACAAGGATTCAGAGGTGATGGAAAGAACCCAGGACGCGGGAAGATGTGGGAACCAGCAGCACAGTTATGTGCAGTTGTGGAGGTTGTACACTGCACAAATATATCTGGTCACTGCCAAGGGAACAATTAGAGCAAGCAGGGAAGATTGACAACCTGCCCACAATCCTCTAAACTGTCAGCCTTGCAGGCAGCTACATTCATCTACATCAGTGGTTCTCATAGAGGTGAGTTCGCTCCCTAGCAGACATGTGCTAATATCTGAACACAGCCTGGATCATCACAGACAAAGGTGGAGCTGCTGGTACCCCACATGTAGAGACCGGGAATGCTGCCATAAACATCCCACTTGGGACAGCCATCCATCAGAGACTGATCTGGCCCAAACATCCACAGTGCTGAAGCTGGGAATCTGCAAGCTAAAGGAAACGGCATTTCCTACTCCAAGATGCACCCAGTGGGCAAACCACGGGCCCCTGGGGATGCACCATCCAGGTGGGATCCCTCATCTAAGTCACAAAGAGCCCATGGAAACTGGGACTCAAGTCACCATCTGCTATCTCAGTGCGCTGGATCGCTCCCTCCTCTCCCCCCCGCCCATTCCTTTCTCTTGCCTCTTCTCCTTCTCTCCCTCTGTCTCTGCCTCAGAAATAAAGGCCACCTAATGTCATGTGCAGGGGTGCACACCTGTACTCCCAGGGACTCAGGAGGCAGAAGCAAGAGGATCACAGGTTCAAAGCCAGAGGCAGCCTGTGTGTCTAAGTGAGACCTTGATTCAAAAGGAAACAATAAAAAGTGGGATGGGGGTGTAACACAGAGGTAGAACACTTGCAAAGCAAGTACGAGGCCCTAGGTTCAACCCTCAAGTATCACAAAAAATAAAACAAATGAAATTAATTAAATAAAGCCAATCTAATCTACACTGTGGGATTATGTTTAACAGAAGGGCTTGCACGCCCCCTTGCCCATCTTTGTGGGGCTCACACCTCCTGGTCCGGCCAGGATGTTCTGACAGGTGGTGCCGCCACACACACAGATAGTAACACAATTCACTCAGGACCTTCGGGTGAGGGGCTTGGACTCCGGACTCCTTCGGCCCTTGGGAATGCCGGCAGAGAAGGGAGAAAGGAAAAGCCTCAGGTGCTTTTGCTTTGCGGGGACAAACACAGTTCTTTATTCCTCTCTCCCCGCCCTTTGAAGGGCAGAGAGAAACCCAAAGCATACAGCCTTAAGTACTAGCTGCTCTTATATTGCCTCAAGGGCAGGTACTCCTATGTTGGTGGTCTCGGTGGTCACAAGGAGAGAGTTCTTGCTTCACTGGTGGTCAGACGGAGAGAGGGTTCTTGTCTAGCTGGTGGTCAAAGGTCTGGGCAAAAGAGAGAACTGTTTCCTTACTGATGGTTGATGGTCTGGGAAAGAGAGAGGAGAGTTCTTTCCTTGTTGATGGTCACCGTCGAGAGAGAGTTCTTTCCTTACCAAAGGTCCAGGCAAGAGAGAGAGGGAGATCTTTCCTCATCATTGGTCCAGGAGAAAAAGGGGCGAGCTGCCACAGTGCAGCACCTTATACAGCTCGTCCACAGAATGGCCTGAGCCAATCAGCTTTGAGTCCAATTGTACAATCAGGTTAGGGGGATTTCTGAAGGGTTTTGTACAAACGTCCAATCAAGTTACTTCCATTTTCCCTAGATTTCTAATTGACGAACCAGATCTTCAAAAGCCGTTTTCCCAGTTTGGGGGTTTTTGCCAATTTTCTCCCAATTTCTCCCTACACCTCTTGCCACCATGGTGGGTACAACAGGTTTAAGATACACCCCCCTAGGAGCTCAGGGAATGGTCTAGTGTGCCCCACACAACCCTCTACCTCACGAGGCTATTGCTGACCACGAGTTACCATGTCCACCAAGGTGGGAGATGGGGATGGGCTGCAGCCCTCCAGTGCAGGGATCAGACTCTCCTTTGGGCACACGTGTCACATAGACCCCCGTGGCTCTCCTCAGCAGTCTGAGGAGAGAATGACGCAGCATAGCAAAAACAACAGAAGGACTTGTTTTGTTTATGAACAGAACACGGCCTGGAAGGAGAGATAACCGGTCATTTCCACCGGAATGACAAATAGTAATGATGAAGGCAGAGCAACATCATTTTTCATTTTGTTATGTTTTGAATATAGAACTAGGTATAAAATTGAGTGTCAGCCAGGCTCGGTGGCGCACACCTGTCGTCCCAGCAATGGCAGAGGCTGAGGCAGGAAGATGGTAAATTCAAGGCCAGGGGCAGTATGCATGACTTAGCAAGACCCTGCCTCAAGTTAAAAAGTAAAAAAAATGGGCTGTGGGTGCAGCTCAGTGGTAGGGCGCTTGAAAAGCATGCGTGAGGCCCTGGGTTCAACCCCCACAGCCACTGCTGCTAATTAAGAATGGAAGATGTGCAGAGTGAGGGGCCCATGGTTTACTCAAGCCCAAGGCCTGCACAGGGACCCTAGCTATGCACATGATAATGGTGCTCCTGTTTCAAATGCAGAACTCACTCAGACGTGAGAAAGGAAACTCTCAGCATCAACACTGCAGTCAAGATCCCTCTGAGAGAGGAAGCCGGGAATAGGAGACACTTAGAGGCACACCTAGGAGGACTCAACCGCCAAAAGAACAGATTGGGACTCCAGAGAATTCAATAATCAATGCTCCTCCCTGGCCAGGGAAGTGAACATTACTATAACGTGAGGAAATGAGGTGTGAGGATGGCGTGGGCTGTCGTGGTGCTCAGCAGACCCACACGGTAGAAGAGGTATCGCTGCTGACCCAGGTCTCCTCCCACAATACTCCACAGTGATGTGTCCTGCAGGAATCTACAAGAATCAAGTTGCTGGGTTTTCTTACAGAATTCAGAGGTACTGTTACTCAGGTTAGCCTAGGCATCAGCAGGCAATATGGCGGAAAAGGGGACTGAGAGCACCCCTGTCGTTCCGCCATGATGGAGAAGCCACGTGTGTCTCTGAGGACATGGAAAGGACATTTTCAAATGGATTCCACACCCTACTCAAGCCCTGGAGCCCTTTATAAGACAAAGACCCTAAGCCAACATCACACTAGGGGCCCAGAGCTGGGTGCCCAGGGCTGATGTTATGCCGGGCATGCCCTAGTTAAAAAAAACTAGAGGGAACTTGTGCCCACTCTCTCTTCTTCCACAAGTTCTCTCTTTCTCCCTGCTCTTCTCTCTCCATTGGCCATATGCATGCCTCTCTCTCTCTCTTACAGGCACACCATCTTTGCTGTCTATTCAAGGCAGTTTTCCTTCTAAAATCCCACCTAACTTTCCTGTTCTCTGGCTTCTTTATCTTCCTCTGGGGAACAGAAACTTCCTTATTCCCAGTCACCCAGGGAAGGCAAGCTTTTCCAATTTCCTCTCCAGATCTAAGCTTCTCCAGGTACCTGTTTTCCCTGTAATTATTCCTTAAAGGTATACTATCTTTAATAAACCTAGTCTATACTTTCTATTGCCTGCAGCTGTACCACTGTGGCATCTGATCCCATCAGATCTCTGAAGCTAAGCAGGATTGAGCCTGGTTCATACTTGGATGGGAGACCGCCTGGGAACATCAGGTGCTGTAGGCTTGGGAGAAGGACCAGGCAACCCACTCCCCAAAATCAATCTGCCATTGAAAACCCTATGAACAGCACAGAAACACTGACAAGTATTTCACCTGTTGTATGTAGGGTCACTATGAGTCGGATACCGACTCAATGGCACTAACAACAATAGCAATATACTCTCTATTATAACTTCTGTGTCAGGTATAAATTCTTTTATGCACCAGATACAAGAACCAGAAGACTGGCTGCTAGATTCCCAGACCCGTGATTCAGATCTGCCTGTGTCCACTCCCTGGGAATCTCCTGTAACAGTACCACGTGATTCTTTGATACCTGTGTACATTGTTCTATGTTTAAATCAGGGTAAACGTATCTATGTCCTCAATTATTCACCATTTCTTTATGGTGAGATCAAAATCCTTCCTTCTAGCCTCTCAGAAATATACATAATCTTTCTCTACAGTCTCCTACTGTCTGCCAGCACACCGGTGTTAATCCTCTTATCTAACTGCAACTCCCTACCATTGATCAACCACTGCCCGTCCTCTCCCCACCCCACACTCTTCAGCCTCTAGCAACCACTATTTTACTTAAAAGAATTGAGCTTTAAAGTAAAATTCCCATTATAGAAGTGCAGGTTCCACCTTGGTTCACATTCCAGTCTTCCCACATGTACAGCTCCTTAAGCATCTCAGTCATGTTCGACAGTCCACCGCATTGTCTTCTTCTCGGCACAGCAATTTTTCCTCTAATTATATCGATTTTTAGCAAATTGCAGTGTCTGTCCAAGCTGATTTTCAAAGACAAACAGCGAAAACTTTCAAGGAGAGAGAAAAACAAATGTATTGTGTGCGCCCCTGAGATGTGTTATTCCCTCCAACTCTCCATAGGAGAACAGCAGACGTGGCAAGGAAAGTACGACTGCCTGATGAAATGATGGGATTCTGGGAGGTAAACAGCCACTTCAATGCCAGGCAATCATGGCTTCCCTCCTCAAGCGCTCATTATTCCTCTTGCCTGACAACTAGGTAAAAATCAAGAGTTGCGTCTATATTTACAATTTCAAGTTGATGCCTCAGGTGGCAATCGGGCGACAGATCAAAAACTAAGTGACGTTTGAAAATCAAACAGCAGCCGTCCTGGAGAGGCGCGGCAAATGCGCTCTTCCGGGAAGCCCAGCTTCCCTTTCCAAATCCGCAATCACCTCCCTGCAGCTTTGCAGGCGCCCTCAGAGGCTCACCTGCGCCCCCACGTGACCCTCAGGAGCTCCTCCCACCCTCCTCCCAGCAGGCAGAGTCCTGGAGCCACCCCACAGCATCCCCGGTCAGGCACTCACTGGCCCTCAGTTCAGAGTATTTCACAAACTCAGAGCATGGGATCCTGGGATCCTCGCAGGGCCCTGGTTAGGAAGCCAGGTGGCAGGGACTGGAACGCACGCCATCCCTACCACGATCTGCTGACCCGAGCTCAAGCTTTTCCTCCCAAAGTTTGGATTTGTTGCTGTTGTTGTTAGGGGCCCTCGAGTCGGTATCCCACTCATAGTGACCCTCATAGGGTTTTTAATGGCTGACTGTTTCGGGATTGCCTTGGGAGTGGATTGCCAGGCCCTTCTCCCATTTTTGCTGGTGCTGGGAATTGAACTCGGGACCTCAGAGACTGCAGCACAGTGCTCTACCAACTGAGCTAAATCCCAGCCCACAGTTTGGATTAAGCGGGCTTTATTTAATTTGCTTTATTTTATTTTTTGTGATTCTCAGGGGGTTGAACCTGGAGCCTTGTACTTGCTTTGCAAGTGCTCTACCTCTGCGCTGCACCCCAGCCCACTTTTTATCGTACTCCAGTGGGTTGGCCATGAAGATGAGACACCTCCTGTGGATGTCAGTGTCCTTTCCTCCCAGGTCCAGCAGTGGTTGGAGGCCAGGCAGCTGCTCCAAAAGCCCAGCTGCCCCCAACACCGAAACTGCCTCCCACTTACCACAGCTCGTGCTGCTTGTCCTCCTCCACCTCGTGGGAGGAGGTGGGAAATGGGAAACGGTCCCAGAATCTTATCTGATGCACACACTTCCAGGAAATCCCCGGTACTCCTCCTCCAGGCCGGGGGAAGGGGACTATTTTATACCTAGGGGGGAGGGGCGGGGACACAGGCATTCTTAGGGTCCTCTGACTAAGCCTTATTTGTCCAGCATGGCCGGCCTGAGGCGAGCCTCTGTTGCAGCCATGGTCAGCAGGAGGCAGCCCAGATGCACCTGTGCACTTCAGTTTATTCTTGAAATTCTACCCCGTAATCTTTGGGTCTGCACCTACTTATGAAGTTTGCATAGAATTCTGTTATGCAGGGCTCAGCACTTGTAGAGCATGCAAGCGCAAAGCCCTGGGTTCAAACCCCAGTAAAACAACAACAACAAAAAAAGAATTCTGTTATGCAGTCTAAATTCATCTTATGTAATGGAAGATGAGAACCTTTTAAATACACCCCGGAAATGTGCAAGAATAAACCCTCTCCCCGGCCACTCCCAGCTTGTCTTCAGGGGCTCAGGAACGTCTCAGGTGGACCCTAGGTGTGACTCCAGCAGAGGTGCTGCCCAGAGGATTTCAGCCCCTGGTCACCCCAGGCGTGACAGAGACACTGCCACATGCAGCAGGGTCCAGCCTGTGATGACGTCCAGCTTCCCTCGGGAGCAGGGAAGCCCAGTGCACTCCCCGTCCCGTCCCCATTGAGAAGTTTAAGCGAACCCTGGAGAGAAGTTCCTGCGTGATCTTCTGAGATCTCCCTGCCGTCTCACCAGAACTCTGTCCTGTACAAAACGGTTCCGCTTCCTGGTCTCTCATGGCTCCTGCAGGCTCCGTGCCCGCTGGAGGCCAGAGTGGTTGCCCAGCATCGGCAGCTGTTCATCCAGCTTCTGTCCAGAAGCACTTCAGCATCAGACAGAGAAGCACTGATGGCCTTTCCTTACCCATCAGCTGTGCATGGGCTGGACACGGTAAGGTTTCCTCTGAGAGTGTTATGAGTCAGCACGGCCAGGGTTATGACACAGTAACAAACATCCCCATCTGAGGCCAGCCAGCAGAGGTTTGCTGTCTCCCAGTTCGTGTGTATCGTGAGTGGGGACAGGTGCTGGAGGGCTTTTTCCCACCTGGTCCTCCCTCCCAGGTCAGAGCTGAGGGAGCACATGCTTTTGGGAAGCTGACCAGCTTGATTCAGAAGAAAGAGAAAGACAGGCATTCAGCGGGGAGAGACTTTTCTTCTTAAAGCAAATGTGACTTTGTTGGCCAAGGCCAGTCCAGTGCCCCATCCTGCCTCAAAGGTGAGCGAGGCGAGAAGAGGCGAGGGGAGGGGAGGGGAGGGGAGGGCAGAGGTGAGGCAAGGAGAGGAGACCTACTCAGCACAGGGGAGAGCAGCTTCTAATGTCCAGCACTGTGGAGATGCAGACACCCCGAGCACCAGTCTCCGCTGAGCCCAGACTCCCAGCCTTCCCAGCATCCAGTTGCACACCTGTCCTTTGTAGGGACTTCATGCTCTTCTGAGCAGGACCTGGCTACTGGAAATGGCACCTGATTCCTGCAGCTTGGACTAACTCCTCCCAGCCCCTCTGATGTTCAGTTTCTCAAGTACCACTCAGAGAAAGCAAGTTAGCCACAGAGATCAGGGACTGGGGGAGCAGAGCACCTGAGAGTGAGTCCCACGCCACTGCTGACCACCAGCATGAACTTGACCTGTAGCCTCTATCTTCCCCTCTGTAAAATGACAGGATCTGCACAACTGTGCATTCATGGTGCTGCTTCAAGGAATAAGTGAGTAAATAAGCCAGTAGCCAGGTTGTTTCAGCTCACCCTGCCTTGAGTGATGCCACTCTGCTATTGTCATTACTGTTCCCCAGTTAGCCCAGGTTGGTGGTGTTTATGCACCTGAGTTAATTAAGGCCCAAAAGCTTATTCTTTATAATCAATACAGAGGCAGCAAAAAGAAAGGTAGTATCTTTCTGTCCAGTTCTCTAGAAAATTCAACACAACATTAGAGCAGTAACACAAACAGCACCCACTGTGTGCTAACCGTGTTTTATAATGAACATCTCTGCCGATGCGTTCTTCTATATAAATGTGCACACATTCCCAGGGTGTATTTAAAAGGTCCTCATCTTCCATTATATAAGATGAATTTAGACTTCATAACAAAATTCTGTGCAAGCTTGATAAGTAGGTGCAGACCCAAGATTGGGGGTAGAATTTCAAGAATTGTTGTTGCTAGGTGCCATCCAGTCAGTATCCGACTCATAGTGACCCTGCATACAATAGATGAAACACTATTGTCAGTGCTCCTCTGCTGTTCACAGGGTTTTCAAGGGTGGATTGATTTTTAGGAGTGCATATCTGAGTCCATCTGCCAAGCCTACAGCACTTGGTGTTCACAGGCGGTCTCCCACCCAAGTACTAACCAGGCCTGACCCTGCTTAGCTTCTGAGATATGTCGGGATTGGACGGCACAGGGCTATGGCTGCAGGCTAATTTCAAGAATAAGCTGAACATAATATGACAAAATATTCTTACAGCCTAAAGAATATGTAGACCAATATGTACTCTACATAAATTGTTTAATATCACAGGTAGTCTATGCAAGAATTTTTCTATTTGATAAATTATTATTCTATAGTGACAAGTTTTCTAAAAATATCGAAGACACTAGCAGTGTCTGATATCTTCGTAAGAATTATAAAGCCCCATACACAATGATCTTCCACTTTGGAAACTCCACTCACCTCCAGTGGCAAGGTCCATTGGAACCTGTGGCCAAGCATGTCGGCCACACCTGTCCCAGCACCCTGGAGGCTGAGGCAGGAGGATCTGAAGTTCAAGGCCAGCCTAAGGTGCATACCAAGACACTGTCTCAAACCAAGAAAGAAAGAAAGAAATGAAAGAGTGGAAGGAAGGAAGAAAGGAAGGAAGGAAGGAAGGAAGGAAGAAGGAAGGAAGGAAGGAAGGAAAGGCTGGGTGGGTAGGAGAAAGGGAAGGAGGTGGGTGCCAGTATACCCACCATTCTTAGAGGAGGAGGAAGTGAGAAGAAGTGAAAGAATGGAAGGTGCTTCTTCATCCAAGTAAGACGCCATCCCAGAGTAAGGAGTCCACACATCAGGGCTATTTAGTTGCCCACACTTGAAAAAATTAGTTACTATATGCTGGTGGGAAGCGTGGCTCCAGAAACTCAACATAGGTGGGAGGCAGAAGCAGCACGTGGCCTGAAGTCGGGCTGGAAGACCCAACTCTGTTCCTGGCACATTGGTCTTCAGTAATACCGAGACAAGGTCCATAGTCCATACAGAGAGAGAGGAGGGGCGGATGGAGACCGCCCGCCCAGCCCCTTCCAGCCACCTTGCACAGACCACTGGAAGGAGAGGATGCAGGGGACAAAGCCAGGCCACCATGCCCACCAGGCTCCGTGACCAGGACACTTTCCCAAACTTAGAGAAAATTCACAAAATATCACCAAAATGTCCCCCGTGCCCTTCACCCGGATTCCCTAAAAAGTAACTTGTTAGAGTTTTCTCTCATTTGCTTCATCACTGCCTCTATCTTGATCTCTTCTCAATTTTCTCTATACTCTTTGGGTTAAATGTTAGAGAACCTGCCTAGCATATGTAAATCCCTGTATTTGATCCCTAAGAAGACAAATTAAATAAAACAAATATATGTGAATTGGTATATATCAGCTATCACAGCGGTTCCCTCAGGACCCTGGTAGGATGAGGTCCTGGTGAGGAACTGATCTGGTCAGATCTGATGTCTGGGCTGTGCTCCTCGGTACCCTGTCCAATGAGCCAACTTAAAGAAGGGCTCTCAGTCTAGATACCCAGCTGTCCCTTGGTACCCAGGGGGAATTGGTTCCAGGACCTGGGCACAAGCCAAAATCCACAGACGCCCAAGCCCCTTACCTAAAACAGAATAACATCCACAAATAACCTAACCACGCTCTCCTGGATACTTTAAAATGTGAAGTTTAAGTTACCTCTAGATGACTTACAAAACCTAACACAACGTAAGTGCTGTGTAAATAGCGGTTACACAAAGTGTTGAGGAAATAATGACATGGAAAGAAGTCTGTACATATTCAACACGGGCACAGATTCTCCTGAATATTTTCAATCTACAGTTCATTGCATCCACAGATGCAGAACCCATGGATATAAAGGACCAATTGCATAAGAATACACCTCCCAGAGTTCTTCTTTCCTCCTCCACAGCCCCTCCCTCATAGCTGGATCCCATCCTTGGCATGTTGTGATTAGGTGCCATCGAGTCTGGTCCTATGCACAATAGGGGAAACACTGTTGTCAGTGCTTCTCTGCTATTCATACGGTTTTCAATGGCTGATTGATTTTTGGGAGTGAGTTGCCAGGTCGTTCTCCAAAAATCCACATGTTGTCAGAAGTGGGATTCGAACCCATGCCTTCAATGGAGACCACGACCTGAACACAGTACCGTAGACCAATCAGCCATCCTGACCTACCCTTGGCACAGAAAGAAGTAAAGTCCTCCAGCAACTGCGCCCTCTCCCCTCCTCTCTTGACACCTATTTGTCAGCCCCACTAGCCTATTGCCCCTGGCCTAAATAAAGCTGTATTTTCTCTTGTCTTAAAGTAAACAGGGTCATAGCCTTTTCCCTCCAGACATATCCCTCCCCTAACGTGGGTTAGGTGGATGGTCTTTGTTTTGTAAATGGCTTGGATAAGGTGTGGGACCCATTTGAAAATATCCTTCCAATATCCTCAGGCCTGCCGCTGTACCACTGTGGTGACCAGTCCTGTCAGATCTTGGAAGCTAAGCAGGGTCGGGCCTGGTTAGTCCTTGGATGGGAGAGTGCCCAGGAACACCAGATACTGTAGGCTTGGGAGAAGGACCCGGCAACCCACTCCCAAAAATCAATTCGCCATTGAAAACTCTATGAATAGCAGAGAAGCACAATACTGTTTAGTCTGTTGTACACAAGGTGGCTATGGGTCAGACACTGACTGGACAGCACCTAACAACAACAATGTCCTCAGAGACGCATGTGGCTGCTTCTTCACGGTGAGAGGGCAGCAGTCGCTCTCAATCCCCCTTTCCTCCCTCCTGCTAACGCCTAAGCTAGCCCGCCTGTTGCTAATGTGAGCTTCCATGATCCGTGCTCATCTGCCGCCCCACTCACCTGGCTGGGCCCCCCTTCCTCTCTCTCCTGCATCAGGCCTGTGCCAGGGAGGCAGGATGGCTCCCCCCAGGTCTCACTCTCCTCTCAGAACAGAAAGCACTCTGGAGGCTCTGTCTTCCCACAGCAAATGCCGTGCAAGGGCAAGGCAGCCTGGCCCTGGGGACTGAGAGGACTGTGACAAGTCCCCAGGACTTCTCCACCAGAGCAAGCACAAGTTATTCCCTCCATCAGCTACACTGGACCTCTGGCTATTAACTGTTGTTGTTGCTAGGTGCCGTCAAGTCGGTACCTGACTCATAGCGACCCTATGTACAACGAGGGAAACACTGTTGTCAGGGCTTCTCTGCTGTTCATAGGGTTTTCAATGGCAGATTGATTTTTCAGAGTGGATTGTCAGGTCTGTCTCCCAAGCCTACAGCACCTAGTGTTCCTAGGCGGTCTCCCATTCAAGTACTAACCGGCAGACCCGGCCCTGCCTAGCTTCCAAGATCTGACAGGATCAGATGCCACAGGGCTACGGCTGCAGGCCCACGGGAATTACCTAAACTTTATTTATTTATTTTTGTGGTACTTTTGGGTACCCCAGGCGCCATGCATACTTTGCAAGTGCTCTACCACTGGGCTGCACCCCTAGCCCATCTTTTTATTTATTTCAAGTCAAGGTCTCATTAAGTTACTCTGGCTGCCACTGGCCTTGAACTCCCAGTTCTCCTGCCTCAGCCTCCCATTACACACCAGGTATGCCTCACCGTGCCTGGCTTCACTTGGTAAACTTTCATTCTCAGTATCTTTCTTGCTTTTCTTCTGACTCCTGGTCATCTGAAGAACTAAACAGTAATCATTGGGAATGTGCACACGTTAAACACGCTCCTTGGGTCAAGTTCAGAAAAATGATCACACAAAACATGTGAAAGATAACCAAGCTCAATTTATAGTCAAGGATCTGTGCATGAATTAAGATGAGCCAGAGAGTGCGCAAGGTGGAAGGACACTGCTGGACCACCTCTTCTGTGACCGTATTGTCGTTAGGACCCTGTAGTGCACTTGGATGCCACTGCATTTGCCTGACGTCTTCTGAAGGGTTGATGTCTATCATTACCAGCAATTTATAGTGATCCTTCATAATAGTATGTTCTCAATCACAAGGATACCCAAGCACGGACCATACCAGCAAAACTCAGAAGAGTCCAGCCAGTTGGGAGGATGTGGTCACACCTGGATCGCCTTCAGCAAACTGTCCCTCATCGTAAATCAGTTGAAGGTACTTTTGTGAGTAAGTCATGAACCTGAGCCAGAGCCACAGCTCACCTCCACAGTAACTACGTGGCAGTGATCCAGGGGCACCCCGCCCTCCACCAACCAGGAGAAGCCAAATCGACTCTTCTCGTGACCTGAAAGCTTTATGGGTACCACATGAGGTCCCAATCTTCAGCAAACTCCCTTGGCCTCAGTTTCCCTACCAATTATGGAATCACAGCAACACTGCAAACCTTAACGATACTTCTCTTTCATAAAAGCCAATTGTGCTAAGGAGTAATCTTGTCAAGAGAGTGGGAAAGGGGTCATAATTAGCCCCTGGCAAGACACTGTAGGAATCCCCTCATCATGTTCAAAGGTCTGACATCAGTGAACAGTGAGTATCGGTCAGCAAAGACATCTCATAGGACTTGAAGATAAGAACTGCCTTAGGATCACTATTATTAGTTTATGTTTCCTCTGATTGAAAGATACTGAGGGAAGACCGTTAATCACCCAAGAACATATGCAGTCAAACAGGAGATAAAGCCAAATAGAAAATGCTGGGAGTAAAATCAATCTTTTCCCTGCCCATTACCCTTAGGCACCTAGTTAATTATGTTCCTTAAAGAAATAAGAAAATAATTTAAAAAGAGAAAAGTGCCAAGAAATCCTCACAGTGGTTCTCCCGGTCATCGTATAACATATTGAAATAGTCCTCTTCATGCCTGTTACTGCGGCCAGAAGATACCTTTATGATCCAGTAACTAATTTACTCAGCATCACAAGTCATGCATCTACTATCTGGAAGAGTAAAGGCAAATCAGTCATCTCTAGCATATTTCATTTTTTTGAGGGGAAAGTCATTGATGTGATTTACTCCATAGGTATTTGTAGCTGTTCTGTATATTTAACTACACAGAAATGTTTTCATTGTCTTTTAAAAACATCTATAAGCCTGAGACAGATTATAACTATGGGAGGAGTCAAAATCCCATGGGCATAAAAGGGTCAGAAGTTGGAGTGAATCCACTGCTGAAGTTTGGGTGTTGAAGACCCTCAAGAAGCCCATACCCTAAAAGGTTAGACCCCAGCGTGGGGAAATTGGGGGGCAGTAGAAACCTTTTTGCCCTCAGAGGGGATTGTGGGACTCTAGTCTCTTCCTCTTTTCTCACTTGCAGGCCATGACGTAAGTGGCTTTATTCTGTCATTCATTTCCACAGCCATGTGCTGCCTCACCCAAAGCAATGGGTCCAACTGATCATACACTGAAACCTCCAAAACGGTGAGGGAAAATAAACTTCTCCAAGTTGATTATCTCAGGTATACGGTATGGTGACCAAAAGCTAACAGTGTCAATGAGGCAGAGTGAAAGGCAAAGGAATTTGAAGAGATGATAGCAGACAGGAAAGTACATTCCTTGCCTACAGAAATTCAAATACAAATGTTTAAAAAATGATAATATTGAAAAAAAATATTCCTCTATGGATCAAGTCAGCCTCCCAGACACCAATTTGTAACTTACCAGACATATTTCAAAGACAAAATTTCACCCAAAAAGGATAATCTTTTGTGTGTGAACAAATATTTTAGCGCATATAAAATGGCAATATATTCAATTTTTAAATGATAAATGGTATAGTTACCTAAGTATGCAATATAATATTTATTGTTTGGTAAAAGGCTTGGTATTTCAAAACCTGAAAAACTCTAGTAAAATTTTCACAATATCTGAATTCTGTGCCTATTTATACTTTTATTTGTGAAAGGCGGCTATTAAGTAGCTTTTAAGTCCAAACAAATTAAGAATACAGAGCTAGGGGTGTAGCTCAGTGTAGAGCACTTGCCTACTATGTAGGGGGCCTGTACCTCAACAAATGAAAAAAAAAGAATACATAAGTATTAATAGAAACACAAACTAATAAGTCTAATTAAAATGAAATTAAACAAGCACAATTCATGATATTAAAAGGCACCATTTTGCTGGGTGACATGGCGGCACTTCTATAATCCCAGCAATTCGGGAGGTTAAGGCCAGAGGATCACAAGTTCAAGGCCAGAGGCAGCCTGTGTAACGAGCCAGATCCTGTCTCAAAATAAAAAAAAATAAAAAGGGGCTAGGGATGCAGCTCAGTGGTAGAGCACATGCCTAGCATGCATGAGGCTCTGGGTCCGATTCCCGAGTACTGAATTTAAAAAAAGAAAAAAGAAAAAAACACAAAACTCCCCACTATTTTGTTCCTGTCTCCCATCACCCTGTTGACATCTTTCCATCTGGGGTCACTTTCTCCCGGCCCTCATGAAAACCTCTGTCAGTCTGTGGCTCCTCTGATCAGTCCAGGCAGTTACACCTAAATTCAACCCACACTGGCTCCAAGGTTCAATTTTAACCCCATAGATAAAGGCCACAGTCCATTAGCTCAACCTCTAACACTGCCCACCCCAACCATCCACCAGTAATGGACTTGTTTCCATCAAGGTTGAAGGTGGGGCAGGAAGAAAACCATCTAACTGAAGACTTCACACCCTTTGGGCCTGGAAGATGGCTAGAGCTGGCATGTGGGCGGGTCTGGCCAAGATCCTGCCCTTTCTGGGGGGAGTGGGGAGATTTTCTCAACCTCTTTGGAGGTCCTTTGGGGTGTCCCTTCCCCGCTGTTCTCTCTGAAGCTGATGCAACTGTATCGCAGACCATCTCTGGGCCTGACCCCAGAGCATCCAAAGTCACCACCATCCCTTGCTGATGAGGGTTCTGTCCCCTTTGGGGCTTCTGACCACAGTTCTGCCCAAAGAGCTGAAAGTTCTTAAGTGAAATGGGCATGGGGAAAAGGGACTGAACATCATGACATAAAGGATGTTGTTTGTTGTTAGGTGATGTCCAGTCTTGTCCAACTCATAGCGACCCTATGTACAGCAGAACTAAACACTCTCTGACTCATGTGCCAGGCACACGATCTTTTTTATGTGTAAGTCCATTGTTGCAGACACGTGTCAATCCACCTAGTTTAGGGTTTTCCTGTTTTTCCTTGACCTGCCACTCTCCCAAACATGATGTCCTTCTCCAGGGATTGGTCCCTCCTGACAAAATTTCCAAACTACATCAGACACAATCTAGCCATCCTTGCTTCCAAAGAGCACTCTTGTTGCACTTCTTCTAGGACAGATCTGTTGGTTCTTTTGGCAGTCTGTGGTATATTCGATATACAATATACAATTCAATTTGTCTCCAGGACCATAATTCAAAAGCATCAATTCTTCTCCTGTCTCCCTTGTTCACTATCCAGCTTTCACAATCATACGATGCAACTGAAAAATATCATGGCAAGAATCAGGCACACCTTTGTCTTCAATGTGTCATCCTTACTTTTCAGCACTTTAAAGAGGTCTTTTGCAATGGCTTGTCCCAGTGTAATGCATCTTTTGATTTTTTAGCTGCTGCTTCTATGGGTATTGATTGTAGCAACAAGTAAAGCAAAATCTTAGACCTCAGTCTTTTCTCCATTTATCATGGAGCTGCATACTACCCAGTTGTAAGGATTTTTGTTTTCTTGATGCTGAGGCACAATCCACACTGAAGGCTGTTTTCTTTGATCTTCATCAGTAAATGTTTCAAATCCTCTTCACTTTCAGCAAGCAGAGTTGTGTTATCCACATAACACAGGTTGTTAATCAGTCTTCCTCCAATCAAGATACTCTGTTCCTCTTCATAAAATCCAGGGTCTCTACAAGTCAGACACAGACTCAAGGGCACCTAACAACAAGAATTCCCATACTTCACAATGTTATCTATAATTTATTATGATCCACACAGTCAAATACCTTTGTACATTCAATAAAACATAGACATCTTTCTGATATTCTCCCCTTTCAGCCAATATCCATCTGACATTAGCAATGATGTCCCTGGTTCCACACCCTTTTCTGAATCCAGCTTGATTTTCAGATAGTTCTCTGTTTATGTACAGCTGCAGTCACTCTTGAATGATCTTTAGCAAAATTTTGTTTGTATGTGTTATCAATGACATTGTTCGATAGTTTCCACATTCAGTTGGATCAACTTTCTTGGGACTAGGCACAAATAGGGATCTTGTCCTCTCAGCCAGGTAGCTTTTTTCCAAATATCTTGACATAAACAATTTAACACCTCCAATGCTGCATCTGTTTGTTGAAACATTTCTATTGGTATTCCATCAATTCCTGGAGTCTTGTTTTGCCAATTCCTTCAAGAGAGCCTCCATTTTCTTCTTCAGTACCATTGGTTCCCGACCATATGCAACCTCTTGAAATGGTTGGTCACCCACCAATTCAATGTCAAATATAGTGCCAGAAAATGATTCACCCAGGTTGGAAGGCATTCAAGAAATGACTGGGAAAGAGTTGCCTCCTCACAGTAGAGCTGACCTTAATGACAGGAATGGAGTAAAGCCCCTGGGACCTGTTCTCAGAGAAATGGCTGACTTGAAAGAATACAGAAGGAAATATGTGATACTGAATGAACTCATGTGCCAAAATGCAAGGAAGTACTTCAAGAATAACAATACAAAGAATAGGGAGGCCAGGCATGGTGCACACCTGTAATCCCAGCACTTGGTAGGCTGAGGCAAAATGATCATGAGTTCAAGGTCTGCCTGGGCTAGGAGACCCTGTCTCAAAAAATCAAATAAATAAAAAATAAATAAATTAGGGCATGCCACATGGACACAGGGACAAATCTAAGACAGCCCCCAATATCTAAAGCTGGGATTGTCTAAACAACACAAGCAATACTAACTAGTGTGGTCTTGGACTACAAATCAAAGTATGAAGTAAAAGCACATGACTCCATGTTTATACATGTGTGCACATATGTAAATAACTGAGTATGTAAATAAGTAGGAAAGAAGGGACAGATAGTCCTTACAGAAGAATTTTAAACACTCTGTGTTTGCCAGTGCCCCTCCTTGGGGAGCAGCACTCTTTCTTGCCCACACTTTCAGGGGTCATCTTGACCATGCCTCGTGTCCAGCAGAGTTTGGAGAGGGAGGAATAATAACTTTACAGCAGAGAAACCCGAAGACTGTGCTCACAGCCATCAGGTTCCACATGGCCAGGGTAAGTCATGTTCATGTACCTCCTTCTGGGGTATGGAGGAGAGGGCACCTGCCCTCCATGGTCTTCTTGTCAAAACCCATTTCCCCTGTCCAATCAGGACGAAAACACCACACAAACACAAGTTACGGTGCATTACGCAAGGACACCTGGCCAGTGCCCCCCCAGACTCTCAAGATCATGACGGAAAAAGGACAGGCTGAAAAACTCCCACAGACTGGAGAAAACTAAAATATGGCAACCAGATGCCATAGTTTAATATTCTGGATTAGATCTAGAGTGGGAGAAAGGACATTGGTTGAAAAACCAGTTGGGTTAGCCAGCTCTCCACTGTTGGGACAAGATGCCTGAGAGAAATGTCTTGCAAGGAGGAAAGATCTACTTGGGTCCCCATTTCAGAGGTTCCCATCCAGGGTCAGAGGGGCCCACAGCTTTGGTCCTGTGCTGAGGCAGAACATCACGGTTGGGGACATGTGGTGGAGCAAAGTTGCTCAACTCAAGGAGGCTAAAAAGCAGAAAGAGAGACAAGAAAGGTCCAAGGCCTCCATATCCCCTTCATGAGCACACCCAACGACCTAGCTTCCTTCCACTATCCCCATTGTCTATGATATCAACCACCTACCAATGGTACCAGCACTTGGAGGCTAAGCCATCAACACATGAGCTTTTGATGGACACTCTAGATCCAAGCTGTAACACTAGTGAAAGCCAAATAGCTTGGAGTTAACAGTGATGTGCCAAAATTGGTGCCTTAGTTTTCATAAATGTACCATGAAATTATGAGATTTTAACATGAGGGGAACAGGGTGAGGTATGGG
The DNA here is from genome assembly GCA_007922755.1 of Pedetes capensis. NCBI lineage: Eukaryota > Metazoa > Chordata > Mammalia > Rodentia > Pedetidae > Pedetes > Pedetes capensis. The sequence goes on from VMDO01006713.1 coordinate 94,520, forward strand.
AATTCTCTTATTATCTTAGGAGCTTTGGTGTAAATGTAAAATTATTCCAAATTAGAAATTTTAGTTTAAAAAAGAAGAAAAGAAAATAGAAGTCTGAGTAATTGTAAGCAAAGGATTAGGACCTTTGGTCTGAGACATCAGAAGCATGGCTTCAGAATCTCGGGATTCTTTGTTGAGCCCAGCTTTAAGATTGGCTGCATATCCTTATAAGTGGGAGACCAGATGTAGCCTATTCCCAGCAAGGGTTTTGTTACTTCCTGGCTTTGGCTATGCATCTCCTCTTTCCTCTGTCCTTGAGAAGAAGAAATTATAGCATGGGTCTCAGCACTGATAAGCCAAAGAGAGGAAAGCTTCCACAGTGTCCCAGGAAATAGTACAGATTTGTTTTCCAGCCCCAGATTCCACCCAGAGTTCATGATGGTGCTTTTGGTCCAGGTGAGTAAATGGGGAAACTGTGAACCTCCAGGACACTGTGCAGGTGGAGAACCATCACCTGCATCCTGTAGGGGGCCCTCACCAGGTCTCACCCACAGGAGGGAGGCAGTGAGCCGGCTGCTTTCATCACTAGTGTCCATTTGCAATGTCACAAGGAGCATCCTGATCACTTGTCCTCTTTGGACAATTGCTCTTTGGAACAATTCTTCTTACAGGAAGCCCTCTCCTGAGACACCTGGAACCAGTTATTACCCACGACTTCAAAGGGTCCACTCTCCCAACATTGCAATATTTTTATAACCTGGGATTTAGCTCAGTGGGTAGAGCGCTGTGCTGCAGTCTCTGAGGACCTGAGTTCAATTCCTAGCACCTCAAAAATGGGAGAAGGGCCTGGCAATCCACTCCCAAGGCAATCCCGAAGCACTCAGCCATTAAAAACCCTATGAGGGTCGCTATGAGTTGGATACTGACTCGATGGCACCTAACAATAACAACAACAACAACAATTGCTGCATAACCAACTACCTCAAATTTTCATGGCTTAAGACTACAAACATTATTCCACAGTTTCTAGGGTCAAGAATGGGAGCTCAGATTCTTGCAAAAATTTGGGTGAGTTCATCCAAAAATTATGCTTTCATAAAGGGGCCCAAGAGCCTCCAAAAAATAATTAAGCACTGAAGTCTCTTTTTTGTATATTTTGTTAGTAAACCTGGAAATTTTGTTAGTAGGCCTGACAACCTAAACACATTTTATACCAGGGTTTTTATATTCTCTTTCTTTTTTTTTTAAATTATGAGCAATTGTACACATTAGTGGATTCACTATGACATTTCTACACCTGTACACAAGCTTTGGTCATATCCACCTTCCCAACTCCCCTCTGTTAGCCTGCCCTCTCTTCTCCTTCCTCCATGCTCCTTATCCATCCCTAGTTGTTCTGCTACTACATTCAGGTCGGCCTTATCCATACTTCCCAGGCACTCTTCCAATGAGGTCTGCTAGGGCTTTATGATCCCCTTCTGTCTAGAACATTCTCCTCTACTCTCTGCCTAGTTTACTCACATATAATTATCTATTCATTTATTTATTTAGGTACTGGAGGGTTGAACCCAGGGCCTCACACATATATTGCAAGTGTTCTACACAGAGCTGCACTCCCAGCCCATTTGTTCTTTTTTATTTTGAAACAGAGTCTAAGTTACAAAGGCTGTCTCTGGCCTCAAACTTGCAATCCTCCTGCCTCCACCTCCCAAACTGCTGGGATTATAGGTGTGCCACAGTGCCTGGCTTCTTTTTTCTGAATCTTAAAAATGAACTTATCACAACTTTGGTTGTATGACTCTACAGAATTTCATCAGGAATTCAAATATATACCGAGGCCAAAAGGTTACCACCAAGAAACTCAAGACATACAAATTGCTGGAAAATGATCGCAGGGATTCCCAGTCATATCTGGAGCTTCCCAAGCCCCAGGAAAGGATAGAACTGAAGTGAGGGCTCAATTCAGTCAATCAACTCTCCAAATACCATCCTATGGGGACAAGGTGACTTTTCCTTGCTATCTTTCACAGGGGGTTATCTCCCAAGGTGCTCAGGATGAGATGACATTTACCAATTCTTATCTACTTGAAATCTGGGGCATTTTAGGATTCTTTAGTGGATTTGACTAAGATTTACTTGAAATATAAGTGTCTACTACTTGACTTATTTTGCTAAATGAAATTCAGGAGTTGTAAGGACTGCGTAAATTTTATAATGTGTGTAAACTCATGCCCTCCTGAGGTCATCCCATTCAGAAGATTGCATCACTGTAAAAGGCATTTAAGAGCATTCACCCTGTGGTGTCCCTGTTCCCACACACCAAGGACAAACTTATTTTTATATCAAGTTGTCCCTTGCTAGCCATGGGATATTGCAGGACCTCCTGCAGGAGCTAAACTCTATGGATACTCATGCCCTTTATGTAAAATAATCCAGTGTTTTCCAGGGATCCACACTCATCCTCCTGTGTACTTTAAATCAGCTCTAAATTATGATACCTGATGGGTAATGTACATGTTGTGTAAGTAGTTCTTATACTGAATTGTTTAGAGAATAATGGCAAGGATGAAAGTCTGTAACACGCAACATGGCTGCATTTGTTTTTGAATATTTTTGATCCACAGTTTGTTGAATCCTCATGTGCAAAACCCACAAGCACAGAGGGCTGACCCTACTACCCTTCTCTACAGCCTTTCAGGAAATTGAGAAACATATGGGGGACCCTTAATTTTTCTCGAGGTCTCCACACGTTTCACAGAGAAGAGTGATAATAATGACCATCACATTTTTCACACCTGGAACAATCTTCATGACAAGGATAAAACTAGTTTGTGGTGTCAATTTGTATAAAATGGGAAAAGGACGTGGCAACCCACTCCCGAGGCAATCCTGAACTAATCAGCCATTGAAAACCTGATGAGAGTCTGAAAACCCAATGAGGGTCACTATGAGTGGGACTCGAATATATGGCACCTGTTGCATGTGAAGAGGAACCAATGGTGTTAAAGGATGAAGTGGAAGCTGCCTTGAAAGAACTGGTGAAATACAAAGCTCCAGGAATTGATGGGATACCAACAGAGATGTTTCAACAAACAGATGCAGCACTGGAGGTGTTAACATGTTTATGCCAACAGATTTGGAAAACTGCTACTTGGCCAACTGACTGGAAGAGATCCATATTTGTGCCTATTCCCAAAAAAGGGGATCCGACTGAATGTGCAAACTATCGGACAATATCATTAAT
>VMDO01006714.1:0-97510 GCA_007922755.1 Pedetes capensis
AAATACTATATAGTAAAAGATAGAGAAGACTTGGATGGGAAACTTAGATAGGAAGGGGAGAGGGGGGAAACATAGAGGAGGGTAAGGGGTAACCTATATGAATAATGCTTATCAAATTGCATATATGAAAATTGTCACAACGAAAAGCATGTCAAAATGAATCACATTATGATGTACATTAAAAATTTCTAAAAAAAAACAAAAAAACAATTACATTAAAAAAAAAAAAAGATGTTACTGGGGTGCAGAATTAGGCACCTAGGGCGGCCCTTTCCTGAAACAATGGTGCCCTCCTCAGGTCATCGCTTCTCTTGGTTGGTTTTCTCTCCTTGGCAGCTGAAGGCGTCTTGGCTTATCCACCAGACGGTCAGAGCCCAAGTCTGAACCAGACAGAGCAGGGACCACAGGAACAATGACAGTGGCAATTCCTCCTCCACAGACAGCCCAAAACAAGTCCACAATCGGCATCATGGGTTCCCACACAGCCACAGGAGGGAGGAGAGCAGATGTGTGCGCCTGCACTTTAGAGAGGAAGAAACCCCATCCAAAGGGAAAGGCCTTGCCCAAGCTCAGCCAGTAGCAAGGTGACAAGAGGTCAGAACTGTGACCAGTCCCAAGCCCAGGGCCCATTCCAACACACCAAGCCCAGGGACCATTCCAACACACCAAGCTCTACGTGCCCACGGAGGAGGCATTCTTCTTAGCCCAGGCGTGCTTGTGCAGGATGGAGGAGACAGCTGCCCCCGGGGGGATTTCAAAGCAGGGAAATACATTTGATCCAAATGCTGGTGGCCTCTCCAGCCAACCCCTGTGCTCAGACACATCCAGGGGTAGCTGTATCAGGGAGTCGTCATGCCCTTTATCCCAGCAGTGGGTCAGCGTCACCAAGCCCAGGCCAGGCAGGATGCTGCACTCCTGCTTGGGCACAGTTTCAGGACAAGTTGGCCAAGGCAAATGCCTTTAGATGCTTCCCTTGTCCCAAAGTGAGACTAAGGGAGCCCCCACACACACCACTCTGCCTCCCACCAAGAAGCCAGCTTTGCAAAGAGCTCTTCACCTGTGTCTCCCAGCATCACCGTGCCATAGCCCCTCTTCCATGGCTGTGGACAACAGCGACTCTAAAATGAAGCCAGGTACAGTGGTACATGCCTGTAACCCCAGGAACTCAGGAGGCATAGGCAGGAGGATCACAGGTTCGAGGCTGGAGGCAGCCTTTGTAATTTAGCAAGACCCTGTCTCAAAAACAAAAACTAAAAGGGCTAGGGGTGCAGCCTAGTGGTAGAGCACTTGGAAAGTATGTGCGAGGCCCTGAGTTCAACCCCCAAGTACTGAAAAAAAAAATAAAATAATAAAATAAAATTAACAGAAGCCCAACTCTTCAGCTGACCCTCTCTGAAAGTAACAACTATCCTTTCTTCAGGCCCAGCACGCTCATGTCTTCCCTACACTCCTCATCTGTCATCCTTCTCCTATTGTCTCCTCCACTGTCTCCTCCAAAGATTTTCATACCCAACCACTGCCACATGACCACAGCAGGGCTCAAGGATTCAGGTGGCATCTTACTAGCGTAGAGTTCAGCAAGACTGTGGTCACCTCCTCTTATGTATAGTCTATGTTCCTATCAATGCAACCCAAGCACTTACACCACGATGTTCACTCTATGCTGATGACTATCAAGAACCCTTGAGCTTTTCTTATGTGCCTCATGGGACAGTTGAAGTGTTGCTCCCCTGAATGAAGCCCTGTTAACTATGATCCATCCTTTCAGTCTATCTGGATTAATCCTTGTTTAATATGTTTCTTTTGTGTTTCTGGCTTGAGGGACACGGCACAGCCAGTGGTCAAAGCATGAAACATACTGACTCAAGGGTTACTCTGTACCCACAGTCTGAGGAGTTTCAGGGTAGTTTGTACCAACAATTTGCCAGCATTATTCACTGACAATAGCGAGAGTAATGATTTGCAGTTGATCTTGGTGAGACTCCCCTCTGGGGGCTCTGTCACTGGGCTGGTTTCCCGAAAGATAAGCCAACATGACCAGCTGGGTGAGACTCCATCTGGGGCTTGTTCACAAATTGGTAGCTCCTGATCCAAGAGTGAAGGTGTACCCTAATATGGCCCTTCAAGAGGCGGGCAATGGGAGCTCATACTTGGCCCCTGGAACCTGTACCAGGAGGCAGCCTAGTGTTATCTTCTGCACCCAGGCTACTGTGTTGTACTCTTTCCTACCAAAGACTTGTAGGTAGGCAAATAACATCATTTTCATCCCAGGAGGCATCTACTGAAATCAAACTCTGTAACTGTTGTCCTCGTTGTGAGACTCACCATGTGCACAGCCTTTGCCCAAGTGAAAGGGCGATGGTGACGATTGCCCCAACGGCAATCAGAGATGAGCAAATCTCCACACTTCTCTATCAGAGTGGGCCATTTGCTCATCAAGGGGAATCATTTCTACTTTTTCTTCAGTTTTCCAGCCAGGTTCTTAATTAGATGTCTTACCTTCCTACCTCTCTAGGTGTCTGGGAATAATTATGGTTTTAAGTGAACCCCAAACCTTCCCCACACCTGAGGCTAGCTGCAGGGTGCTATCATGTCACAGCTATAAGTTGTATGAGGCAGGAGCTTTGGAAGACTTCCTTCTTCCTGTGGAGCCCAAGTCCTCAACTATGAAACCAGGGTAACTCTCATGCACCTCCACAATAACTGGTCCTTTCTTCCAACTTCACCATCTGGTCCAATCCAGCTGCTGCACCCTTCAAGCCCATGGGGTCTCTTCTCATTGCCTTGGAATGCGAACATATGCTCCTGTTCCCAGCCACCCTTGCCCATGTTGGCCCTGGCAAATTGTAGGCTGCTGGGTCAAATCCTAGGTCAAATCCTAGGTCAAATCTTAGGTCAAATCCCTGGAACTGTGGACTTGGGTGTGGTCGCTGTGTGTGGTTTTGAACTCTTTGTATTGACATTTCTCTAGCTTTTGAGTTGAGATAATAGTAGCATCCTTATATTTTAAATTGAATAATAATAATAATAATAATAATAATAATAATAAGTGCTCAGTGCCTATGATGAGAGGATTAAATGAGTTAATATTTATAAGTTGTTTAGAACAGTGTGTCTGGCACATGACAAAAGTACAACTGAATTTTGTACTATTGTTATTATCACTATTATTATTTTCTCAGATGGTTTAGGTACCAATTGCTTCGGAGCAAAACAGCTCTTTTAAAGCGAGCAACTAATGATGTGTGAAAACATGTGCCCAAACTGATCTTGGGATGTTCATTTTCTTGGGTGAAAATCTCTCTAAGAATCTGATTTGCTCTTAACTCTGGGTCCCAGAACTGCTTCTTCTTCCTGGGAATATACACAGAGGGTTGGACCCAGTCCCTATGTCCACTGGGCCAAGGCAAAGAGTACTTCATGATAAACCTGGTCCAGTCCCTCCAGTTGAGAAATGAAGCCCAAAGAGTCAGGGAGTTCCCCACCCATAGATGTGCAGCAAAACAGGACTAAAATCCTTTTTCCCAGTGATACATGGAGCTGGCTCATAGCTACTCCCACTGACTCACAAGAGCAAATGACTAAATTTTCATTACCTGTGTGAGCCAAACAAGCCATTATTAAAAATTAAATTGAGCTGGGCGTAGTGGCACAGGCCCGTCCCACTTGAGAATTTGAGGTAGGAGGGTCATGAGTTCGAGGCCAGCTTGGAATATATAGACCTATCTGAAACAATAATAATAATAACAATGATGGGGATTTGTTGTTGTTGTTAGGTGCAATCTAGTGGGGTCTGACTCATAGCAAGTTTCATAAGGTTCTCAATGGCTGATTGTTTGGGGATTGCTTTGGGAGTGGATTCCTACATCTTTTTCCTATTTTTGTGGGGCTGGGGATCAAATCTGGGGCCTCAGAGAGTTCAGAGTAGCACTCTACCAACTGAGCTAAACCCTAGCCCCCAAATCATAGTAAAATAAATTGCATTAACCTTATAATTAAAGAAAATATATTAAACACAACGGTAATAAAGACTCTAGATGTACCTCTTTCTGCTTATTTTTACTGCATTTTACTGTTTCCTCTGCTCTTGAGGTTAAAAACATCTATCATGAATGAATGGTGGAAAGTCTATACTATTCATCATCTCCTCTCATTCAGCATTTGGTGACTTCACAAAGATAGCTTGGAACTGGCCATAGTGGGATTATTTATACCTCAGAAAGTGCCAAATGCTATCAATCACAGCTCTTTTCCCTGTAGATCTTCTTATCAGATACTGATTTGTTCAATACTGTGCCTCTCATTTGGAAAAGTGCCCTGGATATGTCAGAAGCAGGGGGCATCTTCTTTCTCCCTTGGCTTGCCATCTTGTCCCTGATCGTAGATCCAGATCGTGCTTCGTCTCAGGCATCGCTAGGTGCTGTGGCTTTCTCTGCCTTTCGGGAACTTCCTTCTTCGGTGACATCATACACCAAGCTTCATCCACCTCCTCACAGTTTCTTAGATACAATACACGTCTGTTCCCTTTCTCTGGTGCTTTACACATTGAGTTCCTTTTTTCGAGGATGCTCTTTCTCTCTTTTCTAGATTCTTATTTTGCTAGATCTAGAAGATATCTCTTCCAGTAAATCTTTCTTGACTCCCCTTTGCAGACAGATACAATGTCACGCTGGTAAATCTTTAACAACCAGCTCTCCAGGAAGGAAGAGGCCAACACTTTGATTTTTAGTATCTGCCAAACTCCAAATTGTAAATATTCCCTGATGGTCAAGCTACCAATATACGTTGGCCTTGAGTGTGAGATTGGGAAGAGACGTACCAATGCGTTTGACCCAACTCCAGCACACCATTGGTTGGGTGGGATATCTTCTCTGTCCTACGGCAGCCACTTTTTGCCCCTGTAACCCAGTGCCCTGGTGAGGCAAAAGGAAAATCCAGCAATACTGATCTTATCTTCATTGAAAAGTTTGTCCTTTTGCCCATCATGACTTTTTTTTCAATTATCCTTTTTTTTTTTTTTTTTTTTTTCAGAAATAACACATTGAAACATTATTTATCTTTATCACGGGATTTCTGGGGTATTTTTTCTGCACCACATTAGATTTTGCTCCAGATCCTGTGTTGGACATTTTTCATAGGGCCGATCTACAGATGCTCTCACCTGGGGAGGTGATGAAGGGAAGTGGAGGGAGACCACTGGGATCAAGGGCGAGAAGTGACAGAGGGGCAGGTGTAGGTGTCCCTTAGCTCCCAGACCTATAGGGGCAGCAGAGCTTCTACTCAGGATAGGTCATTGGTCCCAGAAGGTTACCATTTGGCAGGAGTAAGGGCAAAGAGATCCGGGCACCAGATGCTTCGGGACAATTCCCACATCTATAGTTTGGTGAGTCACCTGCCGTCTGAGGGTGCTAGGACCTTTTCCTGTACCTTGTCCCTTCCTCACCATCAAAAAAGAGGATTTTTTTTTGTAGCTGGAGCATTACTGGTTTTCCAGGCATCTCACTGGCCTCCAGCAGGGGCAGGTGGGGGTTAAAGGACTCTGTATGAGGTTGGTCCTGACTCCCGTTTCTTATGCACTTGAGATTCCTGGACCCAGAGCAAAGAGCTCCATATACATTCGTTCATTGATGTCTCACAAGCCCACAGATAGAGGCTTATTCTGCCCACCTTACAGAAGAGAAACAGAGAAATTGGAAAGCTGCCCAAGGTCCCACGGCTGAAAACTAAGGGAACTGAAATGCTAAGCTAGAACCATCTGATTCTATAGTCCACGACCTTAACCACCTCTGTCTGAACAAAAGGAGTTTCTAGGACGGAGCCCTTTCCCTCACTGGTGCCCGACAAAGCCAGAAACAGTGGAGGTGGTGGGCAGACGCAGCCTTTTTGCCCTTCCTCTGACCTGGCCTTGTCACCAGCTTTGGACCTGCTCCCTGCCTCCCAGCCCACCCATCCGAGAAGCCAGTTCGTCCTTTCTATCCATCACCCTGTCTACCTCTCCAGCCAGTCTTCAAGGGGAGCAAAATGTCCCCTGTTCAAAGACACTTAGAAACTCTCCTTTCTAGGATCCAGGAGAGGTGATGGAAGGGAAGAAGCAGAAAGGAAAGGTATGTCTTGCATGCCAGGCTCTGCGCGCAGCCCTGGACTGGAGGGCTCGTCCATCCTCATGTTAAAGGATTGCATTGTCCAATACAGTAGCATAGCCATGTGGGCCTATTAAAATTCAAATTCCTTCAAATTAAAAAATAGGCGGAAATGAAGTTTCTTGGTCACACTGGTCACATTCCAAGGGCCATCCACATGTGGCTAGTGGCTGCTGCATTGGTCGGTGCAGAAACAGACTTTTCCCAGTCTGGCAGAAAGCTCTGTTGCATGCAGCATGGTACTGAGAAAGGACAGAGACTCTGAGGATGGTTTGCCCAGAGCCACACAGCAAGTTGTAAACAGACCTGGGACGAGACCCATCTTTCTCGCTTCCAAAGCCTCTATTCCCAGAACTTGGAAGATATTTGCCACCACCTGGCCCCAGAACAAGGAGGATAGTTTGCCTGGCCCGACAGGTCCATTTGGGAAACCAAATAAGAGATCAGAAGACTGTGGGTGAGTGCTAAAGTAGAAAAAGAAAAAAGGAAAAAAAGGAGCTGGCTGCTCTGGCGGATTATTTTTATCCTGCCCAGATAGCCTGTGGGCTCCCCCTCCGCCTCAGGGCTATTTTTATCTCAGGGCTGAAATGGGAATCTTGTCTCCCTTGGATGGACTGGGGAGCATCAGGATCCCTTCTTCCTTGATGACCCCAAGGAGACCCTCTAATGCTCCGCTACACCAGTCTGTGAGGCCCCCAGGGGAAATGCAAGTCCCAAATTATAGACAGGGAAACTGAGGCTTCTATGGCTGCTGTGACCTCTTTCAATAGCTTGTGTGTAGTAGATGGGGGATTTTTTTTATTGGAAATTTTTAATGTACACCTTAATGTGATTCATCTGACATGCTTTTCATTGTGACATTTCCATACATGCATTTTGTTGTACATTATTCATATAGGTTCCCCCTTACCCTCTTGTATGCTTCCCCCCATCCCACGCACTCCCAGTAGGTGGGGGATTTAAACTCAGGCTTAGAAAGGTCCCTGCTTTATGAAGGGGGCTGGATTGTACATGAGGGGCCTCTCTCTCTCTCTCTCTCTCTCTCTCTTTTTGCAGTACTGGGGGTTTAACCCAGGGCCTCGTGCTTGCAAGCTTTGCAAGTGCTGGGCCACAGAGTTGCTGCCTCCAGCTCATTTTTTTACTTTTTGAGACAGGGTCTCACTAAATTACGCAGACTGACTCTGGTCTGGAACTTGCGATCCTCCTGCCTCCGCCTCCCGAGCAGCTGGGATTACAGGTGTGCACCACCGTGCCCAACTCATGAGGGGCCTCTCTTGAATGATGGCCAACAGCTGGACTGTGGCTGAACCCCCAGCACCCCTTTCCAGCTGAGTGGGCAAGTTGCTCTATGTCTTTGCGTTTCTCTTCTCTGGCCCTTCACCGGGGAATTCTGCTCTTTATCTTGCCTCCTCCTCGACTTTACAGAGAGTCCAACCAGTGGAAAAACTTCGGCAAATTGGAAGACACCCAAAGCCAGAAAAGATTCCATCATCTTTGTCATCTTCCCCGTCACCATCGTCATCTGCTGTGACATCTATAATTGCATGCAGTCCCTATTCCTCACCCCTCTCTGGGCCTCAGTTTCCCTGCCTGAAACCTGAGAAGTTTGGCCCGGAGAATCTCCACAGGGCCTTCCTTCCAGCTCTGGCCTGCCATTTCTATGACCCATTCATTCGGTCAACAAGTGTTTATTGAGTTCGAGCTGCCTGACCCAGTGGGGAAACGAAGGACAGGCTTCTCCAGAAGGCTCTCTGTTCAGGCTGCTTCAGCCACATACGCACATTTCCCTGTGCTTTCAAAAGGCAAATTATGGGAAACATGTTATTCACCAAAACACACTCACCCCATCTCTCAGGGAAGAAAAAAAAAAAAAAAAAAAAAAAAAGCCTCCAGCGCCATCGAGAACTAAGCTAACAGAGGACAGAAACCCACCCTTGTTCCTCTGGGCACCTTTCCAGAGGCTCATGTCCTGTTGAAAAAGGGAAAACTGTCTGCGATCGTGGGTCGCTGGGGCTCCGCGGGCCTGGTAAACAACCTGGGTTTGTCTCAGCTCCTGCCATCCTAAGAGGACAGCCATAGCCAGCGAAAACACAGCCCCGTTCTGTGCGTGGCCTGTCCCCAGAGTGAGGAAAATTGTCCATAAATATTTTTATCTTCATGGTCACCACGGGAGCTGAGAGGAAGGCTTTGATTCTCCCAGCCCTGGGCCACTCCCTGCCCCTGGGGACCCCGTGGTCAAAACTGACCTGGGCGTCCCATCTCCCACCCCGAAATTACAGGCTGCCGCCCCTGCCGCCTGCACCAGGAGGTGGTGGAATCAGCGGTGGGACCATAGGGTACACCACGGCCGGCCGCAGAGTTGTTGGAGCAGCCGCTGTCGGCCAGCTGGCTGCCTGCCAGGAGCCAGCGGTGAAGGGGAAGGAAGGGAGGACACAGAGATGGCACTATACGGATGGAGGAGGGCCTGGGATGGGGGGTAGAGAGAGCGACCAGGGTCGCCATCTGGATGGATCTCCTGCTGCCTGGTCCTCACGGCCAGGTAGAAGAGGTCCATGTAGGAGAGCCCTGAGAGGGCCCAGTGGTGTAGGGCAGGGGAGATCCTGGAGATCAACACTTTCAAGATCCAAAGAAAGAAACGCTAGCCAGGCGCACGCCTATAATCCCAGCGGCTCAGGAGGTAGAGACAGGAGGATCACAAGTTTGAGACCAGAGATAGTCTGCGTAATTTAGCAAGACCTTGTCTCAAAAAAAAGTAAAAAAGAATGGGTGGAGGGCGCAGCTCAGTGGTCCAGCACTTGCAGAGCATGCAGGCGCGAGGCCCTGAGTTCAACCCCCAGTACCGAAAAAAAAAAAAAAAAAAAAGAAAGAAAGAAAGAAAGAAATGCTAAGGCTGAGGAGGCAACGATAGCCACTGACGGAGACCTGCAGCGGCAGGAATCCAGGCCCTGGACTCTTGCCGTCAGCCCCCATAGAAACCTCCTATGCTATGTCCTTCCTTGTCTCTTGGTCCGTCTGAAGAAGACGCTGCTACCTTTTGGAAATTTCTAGAAGGGACTATGGCATCGGGATTCAGTCAGACTTGAGAACCTCAAAGGGTCATCCAAGTGCAAGGTTCTGATTTTGTGGTTCCTAGATCACCAGAGCCGTAACATTTGCTGTCCCAGGTAGGAGACTTCCAATGCCTTTTGACGCCAGAGCACCAAGGCTCTAAAATCCTGGAATCCTACCTGGCACTGAGTTTTAGCTTCTATGATTCCACATGTTGGAGGCTAAGATTTCTGAGTTCCTTCAGCTCCGTGACCTACTTCGGGGCAGACAGGGACCCTGCACAAGCGGGGCATTCATTCCCGGCAGGGTTGGGTGCGGGGGAGCCTTGCGGGGCTGGCGGACCTGGCGGACCTCCTCCTCCTGGGATGGGCAGCATTCCACGGCCCCAGGCTTTCAGCTCGCCTGCTGACCTTTTCCTGGCTGTGTCCTCACTTGTCCCCGCCCTTAATCCTGCCCAGCCCGGCTCAGCCCATGGGCAAGAGGCCACAGCTGCTGGTACCCACGCCCTGGCCTCCCTCTATCAGCACCCATTCCCATGGGCAGAGGGGAAGAGAGGTGGTACATACGTGTCCTCGGGCAGTGCGTCCCCAAGGACTGAGCATTCCAGGCAGAGGAGAAGGTGGGCTTGTTCCTAAACCTGGCCTCAACTTGCTTCTGCCTGACCAAACCAGCCCCGCTCCAGAGTGACCACATCTGGTGTCTCAAGCCCCTTCAGCTTTAAGACAGTGCTGCCCTGGCCTGTCCTTGTGGGATCCCAACCCTAGAAGATTCTCCTTCAGCCGAAGGCCTCTGGGAGGACCCTGAGTGGGAGGGGAGTGGGGGAGACCCTTTATTCCTCCTTCATTCTTTTATGCATGGATTCAACATGCACAAAGGCAAAACCTCAGTCCACAACTCAGATATCTGAAGTAGGGCCTTTCTCAGTGTTCTTTTTGAGTAAACCAAAATCCAGCTTGGTGTCAATGCATCACCACACTGGCAGGAACTGTAGTTTCAGTTATTACTGAGGCTCCATCACACTCCCTTACGCTGGTTATGCAAAGGTCCTGGGGTCTTTGGCAGACACCCACTACATTCTGGGAGATCTCTCTCCTCTGCTCCCATCTGTGGCCCCTAAGGTGCTCATTATACAATGGTCCCTTTGTTTCCAGTGTCCTGGTGGCATGCTTTGGCCACAGGAAGCTTTGCTGACACTGGAGCACCAGCATGTTAGGCCCACTGTGCCTAAAGGCACCATATTGCATCCCCCCACGCCAAGCCTTTAAGGCTCCCCACTGACCTAAGACCCTGCCACATTTCTCCTTGCCTTCAGACATGGTTTGCCTCCTCCCTTCCCCCTCTGGGAACCTTGGCTCCTCGCTGGCCTCACAGAAGACTTAGCACCAAACAGCTGTAGCTTTCATGGCCTCCAGAGCTCCAGTGACCAGGCCACCTCCTTCCTGAGCTGGAGGCAAGGGAAGAAGTACATGGGCCCTAGTGCAAAGGAATCCCCCACGCATTTATTTGCACAGGATCTCGGAAGATTCCTTGGAGCAACTGCCTGGCTCCCTGCTGACAACAATGAGAGTTGGGCCCTGGAGGAACAGGGCCCGGCCAGGGTGTGGCTTGTGGGCTCACCAGGTGGATGGGGCGTGAGCACCGAGTCCTCTGGGAAACCACGGCTGGGTGGAGCCTGGAGGGAGAGGGCGCATTTGGGGAGGTTGCTGGGCTCGGCTCTGCCCGCAGTCTTAGGACAGGAGAGGGAGCAAAGAGCCACACCTGAGGAGGGCCTGCCAGCCGTGCAGACAGCACAGCCTGCAGAGTCTGGACCCTGACTGCGGGGAGACCATGAGCAAGGGCTCGTCTGGGCTTGACTGCTGTCCATCAGCCCGCAAGTGACACAGGCTGGCCCCCGACGGCGCAGCGCATTGGCTGCACCTCTGTTGGGCTGTCCAGAGCCATCGCCACCTTTGGCCTCCATTGGGTCCTTCCGGCCATCCTGAATAGGGCAGTTGCCTCAGCAGTGTCAGCTCTGGGGTCTCTGCTCGGGGAGGGCTGGGGGTGGGTCGAGCACAAGACCATCAGAAGCAACTACACCTCCTGGCTCCTTCTTTCCCATCTACAGGGTGCAGTCTTGAACCCCTCCCCGCCACATAACCCTCGCTCACACATGCACAGCACCCCAAGTGCGGCCCTCTGGGGAGAGGGAGTGTTGCCTGGCAAGGAGGGTGGCCAGGGCCAAGCCGCAGAGCCCCCCACAGGCACCAAGGCTGGGGCCAGCAGTCACATCTTTGGGCCCCGTCTGTCACCAGCCTCTCGCCACTGGCCCCCTCTCCAGCCCCTCCTGAATCCTTAGTGTCCCAGCCACAAGGGACCAGGCACTGCTGTGGCAGGAGTGGGACAGAAAGGAGAGAGCCAGGCAGGGAGAGTGGGACAGAAGACAGACAGACAGACAGAATTGGGAAAGGTGAAGGTAGAAAGGACATGGAACAGAGAGGCGGAGAGGCAGGTGGGCAAGGGGATGGGGTCTCCCAGAGGAGAAAGGGCAGCCGAGGGAGGCAGGGGAAGAGCAACTCGGAACAGCACTGAGAGAAGGGAGAGGAGACGGAGGGTCGGGAGTGGAGAGAGAGGCGGCTGAGGAGAGAGAGGGAGGAGAGCGTGTGCACACTGCGCAGGCCACGTGCACGCATATCCCACAAGCATGTGCCACACGTGTTACACACATCATACCACATACCACACCACACGCATGCCGTGCATATGTTCCACACCATACATGCATGCAGCCAACACACGTACACACACTACACACATGCACACCACATATACACATGCCACACACGTACCATACCCACCCACTATCTCATGTACACCACACACATACACACGCCACACACACCACATGTGCACACATGTACCATGCCCACCACACACATACACACGCCACACACATACCACACACACCACACACGCACACACACAGCACACATGTACCACATCCCCCATACACAACACACACATACACTACCACACATGTGCACACCACATATACACACATATACCATGCCCACACACAACACACACGTCACACACTTACACACTCCACACACATGGACATCACATATACACACACCACACACATGTGCTACATTCACCACACACATCACACATGTACACATACCACACAGATGCACAGCACATATACCACATACTGCACACGTGCACCACACAGGTCACATACCACACATACACACACCATGCACGCTACATACATGTCACACACGTGTCACACCTCACACGTCATATACCACATATATACACAGCACAAGCACGTATCAAATACCACACACATACACATATATATGCACAACACACATATTCACATACTATGCACCACATATACAAACAGTACACACATATACCACATGCACAACACACATCATATAGACACCCCCACACATACACATCACACACTATACACACATGACAGACCACATACACACACCACATTCCACACACATACACAGCACCCATGCCACACACACATCACATATGACATACATAACATACACATATACTGCACACACGCCATACCCCATACACACCCCGTCACATATCACACACTATACACACAAGTATACATGTCACATACTACACACAAGCACACACACAAACCATACACCCCCCACACACATACACCTGAGGACGGGCCAGGAGAGGAGCCGGAAAGGCCCTTCACTCAGCCAGACCAGCAACAACTCTCAGAGCCCCCCAGAGGCCCGAACTCGGGGAGCCACCCCTCAGCAGCGAGGGCAGCCTGAGGCCCAGAACTCAGCAGCAGGGGAGCCTGCTCAGCTGCCGCCCTGCTCCTGCCCTGGCGCCCCTGTTCCCACAGCCACAGATGGCCTCTGCTGGTCTTGGGCAGCTCCTCAGGACCCCAGGACTCAGGACTCAGCTGCAGCGCAGACAGTGGGAGAGGAGCTGGGGCCGGTGATGGCCTTACCTGCAGTGCCTCCCACCCGGAGATGCACAGGCTCCAAGCTATAGGAGGAGCCATGAAATCTGGCCCCTCAGAGTAGTCTCGGAGCTTCCAGAGTCCTGAGCACAGGCAGCCAGGACCGGTGGGAACCGGCTCCTCCAGCCTGTGGGCGGACCATCTTCGCCAACCCTGCGCATTGCCTGGGCCCCTTGGGGAAGGCCGTGGGTCACCTCACTGCAGTCCTGGCCCCATCGCCCGATGTGCGCCTGACCCAGCCAGTGCTGGCTGCCGTCCTGGAGGCTGGGGCAGCCTGCACGGGCCAGAGCCTGGCCGGGCCTCGTGTGCAAGCCATGCGGCAGAGCCCGGGCCCTGTCCAGCGGCCCTGGCGGCCCTTCGGAGGCTCCGCAGGACGCTCCCTCTCAGCTTTCTGACAATGGGGGTGAGAAGGCTTACCCCTTAGGGTCCCTGGCGTGACTGAATGAGAGGGGGGCACCCTGACTTACTGTGGGGCCTACTGTGAGTCCCTGCTCGCTGTCACCACGTTGTCATCACCACCATCACCACGACTGTGACTGATGCTCCCACAGTAGTAGGAGCCGGGCAGGTCCTTCTGTTTGTCTCCATTGTGGTCATTTCCCAAGAGCTTCCTGCCTGCGCACCCAGCTCCCCTGGGTCCTCCCCAGCAGTCCCCTGGGCACCTCAAACCCAACCTGGCCAAGATTGAACTGTCACCTCCCGCATCCCAAATGTGCTCCCTCTGTAGCCGTCCGGTCCCCTCCCACCACTGCTTCCAACCACCCCAGGCGGAAACGCAGACCTCGCTAGATGATCCCCCTTGCTGTGCAAAGCTGCAGTCAAACCGATCTGCCTCCCCTAAGGAAGATAAGCGCCTGCCATTTATTTCTATTCCTAATGACAAGGAGGGGCTGGGATTTAGCTCACTTGGTAGAGCGCTGCACTGCAGTCTCTGAGGTCCCGAGTTCGATTCCCAGCACCGCAAAAATGGGAGAAGGACCTGGCAATCCACTCCCAAGGCAATCCTGAAATAGTCAGCCATTGAAAACCCTATGAGGGTCGCTATGAGTCGGATACCAGCTCAATGGCACCTAACAACAACAACAACAGTGACAAGGACACAGCCTGCGGTAGAGGTGACGCTCAGCGCATGACTGCCGGCTGAACCAACGGGAAGCGTCGACAAGGGAGGGAGAACTTGCCTCAGAGCACACAGCGCATGCGGGACCCACAGCTTGGACCCAGAGCTCCTGTCCTCACGCACTTCCATGTTTACACCGGCGGCAGCAGCTGGTGTGAGCCAGCCCCAGGCAACATCTGTCTCCGACACTGGCTCAAGACTCTGGGAGCAACACCTTCCCACTAGCCCAGCCTCCTGAGTCGTGAAAACAGTGAGTGGCACCAGCAGAGGCCCAAGGCACTCCCAGGCCCTCCTAGGAAGCCAGTGACAGGCTGCCAAGAGCCTCCAGCCCTCCCAAGGGGTCCACCTGCTCCTGCATGTTTGCTGGGTAGGTGCTTAGTCGGTGCCCCACGGTTATGGAGGCGGCTCCTTCTCTCCCAGGGCAGACGAGCAGCTGCTGGACCTATCTCACTGTGTTCTAGGACTGGACTGCGCTGGCCCAGCCCCCATGACCCACACGGGAAAATGGAGGTTCTATAGGGTTGCCCAAAGTCACCCCACGGATAAGCAGGGTGCTTTGTCAACCATGACACCTGAGGGCAGAAACCCCAGGCATTGCAATACCTACTGCTTATTTTGCCCTCTCTCTAAGCCCAGGCACCATGCAGGGTGCTCCGGCTGTTGGAATCTTACTGAATTGTCACATCAGTCCTGAGGCATAGGTGTAATGGTCTCCATTGTAAATACAAGGGTGCAGTAGGCCAGAAAGGCCAAGCAGCTCTCTCGAGGTCCCAGGCTTCCAGGCAGACAGAAACACTGGCAAGCAACTCCCAGAGCCAGCGGGCACAGCCCTTCTCCCTGCAGAGGCACGGCGTGCAGGGACCTGGGCTGGGTACCCACCGCTGCTGGGGGCAGTGGCGCTCGCTTCCAAGCCTGCAGCGGCCAGCCCTCAAAGCCCCTTTCACGGGCTCACTCCACACCCCACCGGAGAGGCCAGACAACATCGCTAGTGTTGGGAGTATTTTTCTATTTCTAGATGGATCTATTCGCTGGTTCCAGGCAGGCCCTCCCAGCACTGCGTGAGGGCCGAGTGCCCAGCGCCGGGTTCATTTTAGGAGGAGCAGGAAAAAAGGCAGCCCACTGCAGGTCCTTGTGGGGTTCTGGGCTGCTCCCCAGGCTCAGCCTCCGAGGAATAGTCCAAGGGCATTTAAGGAGGCCTGGCGGCCAACCGGCCCCAAGGAAAAAAAGACCTTTTTTTCTTTTTCTAAGGTCTTGAGTGTCTTATTTTGGAATGGGGGCCAGAATGGAGTCCCCGCATGGTCTGGGGAGCTGAGCTGGGTTTTCTACTCATACTGAGCTGGTGAGGAAGTTTCTTAATTCCTCCATTAATTTAACCAGCTTTTACTGAATGCCCACCATTGTCAGCCTGCAGCCATAGCCCTGTGGCATCCGATCCCATCAGATCTTGGAAAGCTAAGCAGGGTCAGGTCTGGTTAATACTTGGATGGGAAACTACCTGAGAACACCAGATACTGTAGGCTTGGGAGAAGGAACCGGCAACCCACTCCCAAAAATAAATCAGCCATTGAAAACTCTATGCACAGCAGAGAAGCACTGATAATAGTGTTCCGCCTCTCATATGTAGGGTGGCTATGAGTCGGACACCAACTCGATGGCACCTAACAACAACAACAACTACTACCATTGTCAGATGACGTGCCTCACCCTGCAAATACAACACTTTCTACCCTGGTGGAGCACATGGTCTAGATTATCTGAGGCTTGTGGGACAATCGCACACATGAATAGAAACACAAGCTGTTGATAAAGTGGCCTGGAAAAGAAGGCCCAGATACAAATAATATGAGACATTGCCTTTTTTTGTTGTTTTTAATCATCCAATTGAAACACCTCAGTTTTCCAAAGATGAAACATAGGCAGTGACTCTCTCCCAGAAAGGGTACCAGAGCCAGAGCAGCCCCTGTGACTCATTTGGCAGGGCAGTGGCAGAGCAACACCAACGGCGGTGGGATTCTGGCAGTCTTGCCCTTGAGCCTGGTGAGAATGTGACGATCAGGG
Source organism: Pedetes capensis (assembly GCA_007922755.1). Taxonomy (NCBI): domain Eukaryota; kingdom Metazoa; phylum Chordata; class Mammalia; order Rodentia; family Pedetidae; genus Pedetes; species Pedetes capensis. Next base: position 16,361 of record VMDO01006714.1, read on the forward strand.
TCTGAAGAGCTCACCGAGAGCAAACCAAAGCCAAGTGTGCCGGCAACTTATCTCCAGAGATGGCGAAATCCGATCATGGAAACCTAGCTCAGTTACCAGAACCAGAAGACCCAACCCAGACCAAGGGCGCAGATGTCTCATCCGTCTCTTGGCCTCTGCCTGGACGCTCAGTGACCAATGCCCAGGCACGAAATTGATGGACATGGGCAAGCCGCTGTAAATCTAGAGGGGACACTGGGACAGCAGAGATGGAGGACCTCCAAGGACTGATCAAAGCACCAGGGAATTATGACCCGAAGTCATCATCCATCCTGGGTGGGAGTGGTGACCATTGTCCACCCTGGATGTGCCGTCCTGTGGGAGGCCTGTGGGCTGGCGACCTCAGGGGTCACGCGGGGGAGTGGGGCACAATTTCAGCTCGTTGTGAGAAAGAGGGTCAAAGGACAAGAGAACAGGAGGTAAACAACCAGTCCTGGGCGGGGCCGGGATGGTGCGAGCTAAAATCAGTGCTTCTGGAAGAAACTTCAAGGGCAACCTGTGGCCTGCCTGGGGAGTTGGACCAGAATCCAAGGCCAAATGTGGCTTATAGATGTTGTCACACTCAGAGCCCTGGCAGGAGGAAGCGTGCGCTAAAGGGCTCAATTGAAAAATCATTTCATGTTCTAAGAAAGAAGACTGGGGATCTTGTAAACAGCCGCTGATAGTCACCTGAAGAGTTGGGATGAAGTTCTCAGCGGAGATATTCCAAGCAGGGCATCCGCAGAGGAGTGAGCAGGTGCCCAGGAACCAGCCAGGACCGGTGGAGCAGAGCACGCTGGGACCAGGGACCGTGGGAAGCCCTTGCTCTTCCGCCTCAGGGAAGAAGGAGAGGAATGTGGTACTGGCATCACACGGAGGTGGGGGCCTTGGAGAAGGGTGACTAGCAGGAGCTATGGCCTTAGGAAGGCCGCCTCACCAAAGCAAATACACTGGTCATCGTCCTCTCCTGCCCTCAGATTGCCCAGTGCCTCCCATGGACCAAGAGGTCAAGGGGCCAAGGTCAGGCAGTCCAGCCTAGAGGAGCCAATCTCCCAGGCTATGGAGCATGGCAAGGAAGAGCAGAGAGAGGATGGGGACAAGGGAGGCTGATTAATTTTATAGGCCAACTTGCCTGGGCCATGGGTGTTGTTTGTAGGTACATCCGTGAAGGTGTTTCAGTTGAGGTTAGCATTTGAATCAGTGGGTTCACTAAAGCAGACCACCTCCCCCATGTAGGTGGGCGTCCTCCGGTACTCTAAGGGTTGAATAGAGCCAAAGGTAGAGGAAAGAGGAACTCCCACACACTCCCTCTTCTTTGTTGTGCTTCACTGTTGAAATGAAACGTCTCATTTTATTTTATTCTGCCTATTACTATTACTACTGGTGTTGTTAGGTGCCGTCGAGTCGGTATCTGACTCATAGCGACCCTGGGTACAATAGGCAAAACACTATGGCCAGTGCTTCTCTGCTGTTCATAGGGTTTTCAATGGCTGATTGATTTTTGGGAGTGGGTTACCAGGTCCTTCTCCCAACCCTATAGCACCTGGTGCTCCCAGGCAGTCTCCCATCCAAATACTAACCAGGTCCGACCCTGCTTAGCTTCTGAGATCTGATGGGATCATATGCCACAGGGCTATGGCTGCAGGCGTACTACTACTACTACTACTACTACTGCTACTACTGCTACTACTACTGCTACCACTATTACTACTACTACTGCTACCACTATTACTACTACTGCTACTACAATTATTATTATTATTTGTAGTAGTGGGCATTTGAACCCAGTACTGCAAATTGCCATACTGGGCAAATGTTCTAACACTGAGCTGCACCCCCAGCCCCTTTTTTATTTTTTTATTTTGAGACAGGGTCTCATTAAGTTACAGAGGCTACCTTGGCTTTGAACCTGCAATCCTCCTGCCTCAGCCTCTTGAGTAGCTGGGATCTGGGATTACGGGTATGTGGGTGTGTGCCATGACACCTGGCTGAGCATCTTGTATTATCTTCTCCTTCCCTTGGACTGGAATTTACACAATCCACTTCCCTGGTTCTCAGGCCTTTGGACTTGGACTGAATTACACCACTGGCTTTCTTGGGCTCTGACTGCGTGAGCCAATGGCTCATAATCAATCAATCAATCTCTCTCTCTCTCTTTCTCTCCCTCCCCCCTACACACACAGAGTCATGCATCACGTAACAACAGTGATACCATCCTAAGGTATCATAGGTGATTTTGTCATTATGCAGACATCATAGACTATACTTGTGCAAATTAAGGCAGCTATAATGACATTGCTGTTGTTTTGTTATTAGGTGCTGTCAAGTCGGGTCCAACTCATAGTGACCTATGCACAACAGAATGAAATATTCCCCAACACTGTGCCATGCCTGGCACTATGTCAGTGCATCTCTGCAATTCATAGGAGCTTCAATGGCTGAATGTTTCAGGTGTGGGTTGCCAGTCCTTCTCCAATTTTACACAATGCTGGGGATTGAACCCAGGGCCTCAGAGAGCACAGAGCTGCACTCTACCAACTGAGCTAAACCCCAGCCACAATGACATTAGCAATATAATCTTATAAGACTATTGTTGTATATGTAGCACACCCCTGAACCATTGTTATGTAGTACATGACTATATATGTGTGGGTTTATATGTATGTATACACACACACGCACACACAACCTCTTGGCTCTGTTTCTCTGGAAACCATAACACAGGAGGCCATAGAGGGGGGATAAATAACCAGAAGAGATATCTTTTAACTCACTGTCCAAATGTATCCCCCAGTTGGCCACAGGCCTCAGCATTCCCAACTGTCTTACAGTTCAACTCGCTCAGTTTATGCATATATTCCCAGCTGGCTCCAGGAGGCATTCAAGTTGGTGACCCTGAAAATATGAACTCTTCCAAGTCCCCTTTGGTTTCATGATTCTCCAGAGGAGAGGGCTAGATGAAGAGTCACTTGTTCAACATGGACTACACCCCAGCTCCATGTCAGGGTCCCATCAGGGGTCTGGGGACCAGGGACTGTCAAGTTAGATCTGTTTTACAGGCTGATGGAAAGACAAGAATTTATTCATTGAATAAATATCTGCCAGGCATGGTTAGGATATCGCAACAAGCATTGATTCCCCAACCCTGCATTCCAGTGAGGGAGACAGAAAATAAACAAGGAAACCCATAAATGCATAATATATTTTCATAAGCACTGTGAGAAAAACAAAGCAAGCTGAGTGGATTGAATGTGAAGAGAAAGATGCAGCTTGTTAAAGTCATCATTTGCTGTGTCAAAGACGACTGCAGACTGAATGGTCCAACACCAAGGCCAGTTTCATGGTGGTGAATGGTGTGGGTCAGGAACTGAGGCAGGGCACAGCAGAAGGGCTTGTCTGCACCCCATGATGCTGGGCACTCAGACGGTTGTGGATGACCCAAACAGGTAGGGGGCTGGAATGATCTGGAGGTGTCTTCATTTGCACATGGGAGGCACAATGAGGCCACCACCCAGTGAGGTCCAGCTCCTGACCCCTGGGACCTGTGAACAAGCTTGTTGGTGTTGTGGGTGACCCTGCTGGTATCTGAGATACCAGTGGCATAGCTTTCAGCCTCATCACAACACACAAGCCCCCATAGTGCGGCAAACTGACAGACGTGTGTGTGTGTATGGGGGGTGAACAAGCTACCTTACACTAAAAGCAGTATTTGCAGCTGGGATTCAATCTGGGATTCAAAGTGGGGCGAGTAACTTTGGGTATCTGGGTGAAAGAAAGCAATCATGAGGCATCACAAAGGCGAGAAGGAGGCAGGAGGGGCAGCAGAGATGAGGGCAGAAGAAGGGGTTGGTTTTGGAGATGAAAAAAGGAGCCATGAGGCAAGGGTGCAGGTGTCTCTGGGAGCCACGACAAGCAAGGGAACAGACTCTCTGCCCACACCTTGGTTTTAGCCCACTGAAGCCCATTTTGGAATTCTGACCCTCAGAACTATAAGAGAAGAAATGCATGCTGTTTTAAGCCACTAAGGTTGTGGTCATTTAAGACTAATCCAAAATTCCTGTGCCTTGGCTGGGAATTAAAGAGTGACTTCAGCCAGGACAGCTGTCCAGACCATCTGCCCTATGACCTTTCCATGCAGCTTGGGCTTCCCCACAACATGGCGACCTTAGAGGAATTCGATTGCCCATGGTGGCTTAGCACTCCAAGAACAGGTGTTCCAACAAAAACAGAATTTGCACACGGTTTGGTTACCCCGAGACTCGTTCAGAGAAGATGGTGAAGGAAGACTGAGGAGGTGAAGTTGAAGAGAGCCTAGGGGTAGTGAGAGAACAAAGCAGTAGAGATGGAGAGACAGAGGTTTAAAGAGAGGTGGGGAAGAGGAAGCAGGCAAATGACTAGCAATCCCACTTGGCATGACAGGTGAGCAATGGGGGCTTTAAGGCTGTAGGAACCAGCTGAGGGCACCAACAGGGTCTGAGAAGGCTCCTGAAGGAAGGGTTGTAAGAGCAGGGGGCTGGGATTGGAGTTGAGGAGGCCCCTGTGGGAAGACTTGGCAACCTCCTCCTGTCCCCACTCCCGCTGTGGAGGCTCAAGAAAGGGTGAACTTGTGGTGCTACCCTAAGGGCTAGGACCCCAGGCCTGTGTACTGCCCAGGCACCCGAGCCCCCCCGCAGACTTAGGGGAAGGCTTCCCGGCCTCGGCTCAGCGCTCTGGCTGCATCCTGTCCCCGGTCCTTCCTCACAGCCTCCTTTCACTGACGTGCCAGATGAAGTCTTGCTAATTAGCCCAGGGCTCCACCGTGTGCTTTCTCCTGGAGGTAAACAGCCAGCGGGGAACAGAGCGAGCCAGTGTTCATGGAGCGCCCGCCTCGGAACCGGATACCCAGGCCTGCCCGGGCGCCTGCCTTTGGGGCCCCATCAAAACTTTCTCCCCTCTGCAGCTGCAGCAGGGGAAGTGGGAGGAGGCCCCGGAGCAGCCTCCAAGGACAGCAGGAGCAAAGCTTTCCCGGGCCTGGGGGTGGGTCCTGGGAAGTCAGATCCCCCCCGGGGGAGGCCAGACTTTGGGCCCCAGCGTGGACCTGGTGTATGGAAGAGGTTCAATAAATAACTGTTGAGTAAAGGAAGAAAGAAAGGAAAGGGCTTCTGTAGGGTTCACAACAAAGATGATTCAGATCACCCCATTTCCATGGTCTTGGATTCAAATCTTGATTCTTCCTTCTACTCATTTCCTGACTTTGAAAGTCATTTCACCTGTCTGAGCCTCAGTCTCCTCATCTGTAAAGTGGGGATTATCACACCCACCTTATAAAATTGCTGTGAGCTTCAAAGAGCTCTTCAGAAAGGGCTGATGAGAGAATGGTGATGAGGAGAAAGGTGGGTAACATGTTTGAGCCCTCAGCATGGGCCAGGCACAGCTCAAAGACCAGGGAAGCATTTCTTTCATGAAGAAACAGGCACAGAGAGGGTACGTAACTTGCTGTAGGTCACACAGTTGACAGGCTGTGTACCATACAGCAGGATGCAAACCCAGGCAGTGTGGCCTCCACTTGTGCTGCTCCCTGAGGGGCCTGACCTCCTGCAAAAGGGGACCCTGAGGAGGCAGGTCCTCGCTCATGGGGTAACTGTCCCTCTCCTCCCTGGGTGGTGAGTGGCTAGGGCTGCTGATTCCTGGCTCCCAGTACCTGGCACTGTTCTGGGTCCATATGAGGGTAACAAGACAGGTGTGACACCAGCGACAGTGTCACTCTTGAAATGACCTTCAGCGAGACCCTTGTGCTCTGAAGTTAGGCTGCATGGAGTTGAACACTGGCACCACCATTTCTGGCCCTGAGCCTCGAGGGAAGACAGGGAAATATTTCCCTGTCTTCTGGGGGGAAATCAGAGGACCCCTTACATAGTCTTGCTGATGTGACACAGGACGTACGAGGCTAAGCAGAGGACGGTGGCCCCTTAGAGCCTATGGCAGATGGGTCCCAGGAACCCATGCAGATACTCAGATCCACAGATCTTACAGAAGCCCCTTCTATAAATTGGCATTGTTGTTGTTGTTAGGCGCCATCGAGTCCTGTCCGACTCATAGTGACCCTCATAGGGTTTTCAATGGCTGACTGTTTCAGGATTGCCTCGGGAGTGGGCTGCCACATCCTTCCCCATTTTTGCGGTGCTGGGAATCAAACCCGGGACCTCAGAGACTGCAGAGCAGCGCTCTACCAGCTGAGCTAAATCCCAGCACCATAAAATGGATAGATGAGCATATAATTGGCAAACATCCTCCTGCGCCCTTTGAGTCATCTCTAGGTTACTTCTAATGCCTAATACAATACAAATGTTATGGAAATGTTGTTAAGCTGTATTGTTCACAGAAGGATGACAAGAAAAAAAAGTCTTTCTATGTTCAGGACGGGCTGGGATTTAGCTCAGTTGGTAGAGCGCTGCGCTGCACTCTCTGAGGTCCCGAGTTCGATTCCCAGCACCGCAAAAATGGGAGAAGGGCCTGGCAATCCACTCCCAAGGCAATCCCGAAACAGCCTGCCATTGAAAACCCTATGAGGGTCGCTATGAGTCAGATACCGACTCGACGGCACCTAACAGCAACAATGTTCAGGACATGCACAACTTTGTTTTTTTTTTCAGTTGAATCTGTGGGTGCGGAGCCCACTGGCACAGAGGGCCGACCGTGCGTGGTGGGAACACCATGGACGCCAGCCATGGCGATCATTTATTATCTTTATTGCTCTGGCTGTGCTTTTCTACCCCAGCCGGGGGCCTCAGCAGAACCCTGGCTTGTGGGGACCGTGCTGTCCTCCCAGACAAAAACCAGTTAACCAGGCTCTTTCTGGAGGCAGGTAACTTAACCCCCATCTCCCCGAAGCAGAACTGGAGGCCAGGGCCCCGGTGGAGCTGGACCGCAAGGGAGGTCCCGAGCTAAACGGCCGGAGCTTTCGCCTCAGAGTTTTCTTCTCCTGCCTTCCAGAGCGGCGGTCATAGATACAGGAAACCAGATCGGCCACCAGTGGCTGGGAGGGGAAAGGGGGCGGTGGGGCGAGTAACCCAAGCTCTCTTCGTGGCCCTTCAACTTCCCCAGGGGCTCAGAGAGGTGAAAGGCCCGAGGCAGTATCACACAGGTTATCGGCTCGGACTTTCTGAACCTGGAGCTCCTCCACTCCACAGCTCGGTGACACAAGCCCTCAGCCTGGCCCGAGATCCCATCTTAGGGGACAGCGACGAGGAGCCTTCCCAGAGGTCCTGGACAGGCACCAGGCCAGAGCCTCCCCTGTGGGAGGGCAGGGAGCCCTCAGGCGACAGGATCGGGTACCAGGCTCTGCTCTTCTGTCCGTGGGCTGGGCCCCGGGGGAGGATCGGTTGCTTGGGGGAGGGAGGAGACAGGAGGGGGGGGCAGCATCCGGAGGCAGGAGGCCCTGCAGAGGCCGTTCCCTGGGGGAGGCTGAGGGCCCCGGCTGCGGTCTCCTGCCCTCTCTCTGCCTCACCTCTGTCTCCAGCCCTGCCTGTCTCCTCTCTGAATTGTTCTGTGGTTCTCCATCCTCCCTTCTCTGTTCTTCTCTCCTGTTTTTGTCTCTCCTCCCCTCCTTCCTCTTCCTCCTGCCTCTCCTCCCACCCCGCTTCCCCTATGTCTGACCATCTCTCTCACCTGGGAGCAGATAGGGGATGGGGCGAGGAGAGCAGCAAGCACAGCCTGGAGGTCAGCCAAGTGGCCCCAAGGTGGGGACAACTAGGCAGGTAGAGAAGAGGCTACTGCAAGAGTCCAGGCAGAAGGTGGCAAGGCCTGAGCCCTATGGAAGCCATGGGATGGAGAGGGCAGAGAGGGAGGGGGGAGGGAGCTGCCAAGGAGGGGCCCAGGGGGGGCCGTGGGATGGGCAAAGGGCCAGTGGTCAGGGGAGCTTAGGGAAGGCTGCAGCAAGCACGTGCAAGGGGCCTGTGGAGGCTGAACTGCAGGCCTGCGAGTTGGAAGAGGAGGCCAGAGAAGGGCCAGATACTGAGACCAGAAGGCCAAGTTGGGCAGGCTTGGGGAGAGCCTTGAATGCCAAGCAAAAGCCCAGACTTCAGTCCCCGGGCAAAAGTTTTTGATGTGACTCTGAAGAAACTCCAGAACTGTCCCCAGAAAAATGCACACGTCCAACGTTTTGCGACAACGTCAAGGCTGCTGGGACCCGCTGAAGCTCCTCCACAACCCCAGATGTTCAGGAGGGGAAGTTGGTTCCAGGCCCTGGGGAGCCATCGAAGGTTTTAAAGCAGAGGAGAAGGCAGGCTTGGAGCTGCGCTTTTGGCAGGTGACTCTGCAGAAGTGTCACCTTAAATGTGAGATGGAGAGACAGTGACAGCATACCCAGCAGGCCTGGGCCCCTCAGTGGCTTCCTGAGCACCCCCTTCCCCAGGGCTGCTTAGGCCCCACCCAGAGGAGCAGATCTGAGCTCTGAGCCAGGGTGGCCACCACCGCCCGGGGCACCCAGTGTCGGATAGCGCCAGGAATGCTCTCCCTCTGCTGTGCGGAACCCTTGGTCCTGAGCACCTGGGCCTGGCTGGGAGGACCCAGGAGCTGCTGGCCATCAGTCAACCCCCTCCTGCGTTAGACACGGGCAGCCCCACGTGGGAGCTCCCCGCACCCCGCTAGCTCGGCAGCCTGGAGCTCACAGCAACAGGCTCTCGGTCCTCTGTCCCAACACCCCATTGTGCAGGGAGCCAAAAGACTTGCTCAACCATTCCCCAGGGAGCCGGTGACCTGGACTCTTCCACCTGTGTTTAGAGGAGGGTTCCCTGGCTCTGAAAATGCCTGTTTCCTGCCCGGCACCCCACCCTTCCACTAGGCAGCCCTGGCCATCAGAGCCAAAGCTATCACCATTGCTACAGCTGCCCTTCTGAGGTTCCTAACGTGTAGGCCAGCCCATTGCACAGATGGCAAAGCAGAGGCCCAGAGGGATGGAAGAAACTGGCAACCGAGACGCAGGACTGGGAGCCAGGGGTGCCCAGCAGCAGGCTTGCACCTTCCTCTAGCATTGCATCTCTTTCTCTTCCTGTCAGGAACCAGGGGCATTAAATCGGCTTGCCTAGAAGCTCGGCCCCTCTTGTGTCTGTCAGCTTGTTATGCCGTGGGGGCTTGCGGGTTGCTGTGATGCTAAAAGCTATGCCAGCGGTATTTCAGATGCCAGCAGGGTCACCCAAGGTGGACAGGTTTCAACTGAACTTCCAGACTAAGACAGACTAGCGAGAAGGATCTGACAGGCAATTGCTGAAATAGTCATCCATTTAAAACCCTATAAATAGTAGAGAAGCACTGTCACATGTAGGGCTGGAAAATGAGCCTCCCAGGCTAGAAGGCATTCAAGAAATGACTAGGGAAGAGTTGCTTCCTTAAAGTAGAATCAACCTTAATGATGGGAATGGAGGAAAGCCCCTTGGACCGCCATTTGCTGATGTGGCACGACTCAAAATGAGAAGAAACAGTGGCTGCAACAATGGGCTCAAACATAAAAAGATCGCGCGCATGGCACAGTTTGGGTAGTGTTTACTCTGTTGCACTTAGAGTGTCTATGAGTCTATGAGATTCAACTCAATGGTACCTAACAACAACAAGAAGCCCAGAAGACCTGGCCATCTGTCCCAAAGCACAGATGTCCAGGCCCCTCACCTGGCACCTGGAAGGCAGCCCAGGAGGCCCTGGGCTGCTGGCTCCATGCAGCAGCCACCGTAGGAGAGCAGGAGGTGCCCAGGAAGTCTCTGGGGCTCTGGCTCTGTGCTGACCTGCCATGGGACTGCGGGCTCACGGACCCCTGCTCCAGCCGTGCCTCTGCCTCCCGCTAAGACTCTGAGGGAGCCGGGCCCGGAGTGACTCTGCAGGGCTGAGTGGGTAGGGGGCCTGCAGCGCCTTTGGCTAGAGGAGACGCACTGGTGCCCTCTGCTCCAAAGCTTGCCAAGCGAGGGTTTGGCAGGCTGTCTTTGCCTGCTCTGTTCGAGGGTGACTGTCTTATTCCAACAAGGAGCCCCCCCCCGATGGCCCACTCCAAACCCCAGTGAGTCACTTACAGAGTGAGAGGCGGGCTCCTGGGAGCTGTCTCTGTGGCTCTTGGCGACCTCGGAGCCGGTGGCCCACGAGCCCACGCTGGGTGGGAACTCGTGTCAACCACTGGCTCCTAGAAATCGCAGTGGGGTACAAGGTGGGACTGTCAGCAGCCCTGGGAGAGAAAGCACAGCCTGTGTGCTCCGGGGAGGTGACCCCAGGACACCTGGCCCCGCTCAGGGGCGTTCACGAGTGCTCCATTTGGTGCCACCCTCAACCACAAGCTGTCGCTGACACAGCACTTCAGTGGAGTGAGCGCAGGCGGGCTCCAAGGCTAGCAAAAGCTCAGTTTTTCCGATCCGGAAAATGCCGGGCAAAGAGGGGAAAATGGAGGCTGAGGAGTGGGAGATGGGCTGCTTCGTGTTTCCCCCGGCTGCATCCCCCTCCACGGCGAGCCCCGAGAAGCCCGGCCCCAGTGGGTGGGCTGGGCCAGGGCCAGGATGGAAATGTGACCTTTCCTCCCCAGCCCGGAGTGCTGGCCACCCTGCTGTCCTGCCTCCCCCAGCTGGGGCCACAGCTGCCCTTGGCCCTGTGGAATGCATGCCGTGGAGTTTTCTGAGCCTGATTCGAAATTAAGATCTTCCTCTCTCTGAAACCATAGCATATTTTTACTAGGAGGCACCCCGAGCCGGAAACCCAAATCTGCAGGGTGGGGGGTATTGTCTTCTTCAGAAGACAGGAGGGAGCTTAGAGGGGAAGGCGGAGAAACAAGAACAATGCGCATAAGAATGATGTCATTATGTGGCACACAGACTGCCCGGAGATGGGTCTGGCTTATGAGCTCCATGGGTTTTCGTTCATGAAGTCCTCACGGCAACCCATAAAGTATTGTTGGCCCCATTTTACAGACAAGGCAGCCTAAGGTCAAGAAACTTCCCCACAGCTAGAAGTTGTGGATTTGGATCTCAGAACCGAAGCAGCCTGGTTGTCGGGGCTACACCAAGTAGGCACAAGGGGGGCAAGTGTTTCAACACCTCCTCTGCACCAGCAACCGTCCTCTGAATGGGGGCCCAGGGAGGGAAAAAATAGACAAGGGCGCTGACTTCAAGAGACTTAGCACCCTCCCTTCACTCACTTGTCTAGACGCTCAGCCATCCATTCATCATCCACCCACTTGTGCTTCCACCCACGTGCCATCCATCCATCCATCTGCCCACTTGTCATCCATCTGTCCATCTCCATCCATTCATCCACCAGCCACTATCCATCTGTTTACCCATCCACATGTCCATCCATCCATTTATCCAATCATCTACCCAATATCCATGCACCCATCCATTCATTCATCCATTTACCCACCCATCTTTCCATCCATCCACATACCTACCCATCACCCATCCATCTGCCATCCATCCATTTACTCATCCATATGTCCATTCATTTATCCATTTACCTATCCATCTATCCATCCATCCACCCATCATCCATCCATTTACCCATCCACCCACCCATCATCCATCTGTCCATCTGCTTACCCATCATCCATCCATCTGCCATCCATCCATTTACTCATCCATATGTCCATTCATTCATCCATTTACCCACCCATCTTTCCATCCATCCACATACCTACCCATCATCCATCCATCTGCCATCCATCCATTTACTCATCCATATGTCCATTCATTTATCCATTTACCCATCCATCTATCCATCCACCCACCCATCATCCATCTGTCCATCTGCTTACCCATCTGTCCATCCATCCACCCATCATCTATCCATTTGCCATCCATCCATTTACTCATCCATATGTCCATTTATCCATTTATCCATCCACCCACTCATCATCCATCTGTCCATCCACTTACCCATTTGTCCACCCATCCACCCATCATCCATCCATTCATCATCCATCCATCAGTTCATTCATCCACCCATCATCCATCATCCATTCAGCCACTTATTCATCCATCCAGTTACCCATCTGTCTGTCATCTACCTGTCTGTTTACCCTTCCACCTGTCCATCCATCCATCTCTCCATCTGTTTACCTATCCACTCACTCACCATCCATTCATCCTCCACCCATTTATCCATCCACCCTCCTGTCTACTCGCCTATCCATCCATCCATTCATGCTCCATCCATTTATCCATCCACCCTCCCATCTACTCACCTATCCATCCCCCATCCATCCATCCATCTATCCATCTTTATATCCACCCACCTATCCATCCATCTGTTTACCCATCTGTCCACCCATTCCTCATCCATCCACTCACTTATCCCTGAACTGGCCATCAGTGTCTGGTTTTACTCACTCGTGAATCCCCCATGCCCAGCACAGTGCCTGGCACACTGGCCCCCAACCAGTACTTGCCAAAGGAATGAAGGGACAAAACCAGATCTGAGCCCTTCCCAAGAGCCCTGGTCTCCTACCCTCGCCCCGCCTCAGTGTGAAGTGGGGTAGCAAGTGCTGCTTGCCCATCTCCCAGGATTCCCAGAGGCTCTGACAGTGAGTAAGCAAATGCTTTGCAAACTGTAAAGGGCTATGAGACATAGCCCACATCAGGCTCCTGAGCTGGTGTACAGGTCCCGAGGCCTGCAGGGCTGTGTTGTTCTCGAATCTGGCTGGTGAGACCTGTCAGGCACTTCCCCTCCATCTGCCAACAGGCCCAGAAAGGAAAGGAAATTGACATTTAATGAGCATCCAGGAGGTGCCAGGGGCCTTCACATACTTTAACTCTCTCTTCTTTTGTACAGATGCAAGAAGCAGAAGCCCAGAGAGGTCCATCATTTGACCAAGGTCACACAGCCAGTGAGGAGCAAAGCCTGGGTTTAAGTCCCAGTCTGTGAGCCCCAAAGCCTGTGCTAATGACCACAGCCTGTGCTACCTCTCCTTAAAGGGGATGCCGCCAACCTCCTGCCATTCCAAGTCCCCCAAGTCACCACCGTTCAAGGCTACACAGCAAGCTCCTGGCAGAGCCTTTAGAAACTCTTTCCATTTCGTTTTTGCATCGATAATTCCCTTTTTCTTTTATTTGCCAAGAAAAGCCAATGTAAACATTCCTTCGCCCACAGGTTAACCCCTGTGTGACAGAGGTGGATTTGGTGCAGGCATTTGGGAGGAGACGGAAGGTCACGCTGCTTGTGGCTTCGTGCAGGCCCCGTTTCACAGACCCGTGCCGTAGTTCACACAGAAGTGTAACTGTGCTGCCTAATGCCATCGGTGGTAGAAGCCCCCCACTCCCAAATGACCAGCTTCCTGTGCCCCACAGCACAGGCTGGACTTCTAAGACCCGGATTGAAATGGCCCTTGAAACTTACAGCCAAGCAGAGTCCTCCTGGAGTCTCCACCCTTGTGCCACAGGCTGGGACAGAAAAAGAAATGTCCACAGCCACCGTTCCCGGGCCACCCACCAAGGGCCTGGCACAGCGCTGGGAACTGCACCAACATCCTCCCCTGGAGTCTTCTCGATGGGAGGGCTTGGTCTCAGTGACCCCATTTTAAAAATTGGGAAGCCGAGACTCAGAGAAGCAAAGTCCCTTGCCCTGGCCACATAGCTGGCCAGGGGCAAACTGAGTGACAGGACCCAGCGCTTATTTATAAGTTGCTTTTGGTTTTGAGCTACAAATAAGACTTCACCTACGTGAAATGACATGGCACTCCCTCTGTGGTGCCATCCTCAGTCCTGGGGACTGTGACCTGACCATCAGCGGGTACAAGCGAGCACCAATTCTGCTACAGACTTACTGAGAGACCTTGAGCTGCTCGGTCTCCTCTGGGCTGGGGTTTGCCCTGTGTGAAGTGAGAGGGTCCCATGGCTGTCTTTTCTGATCTTTCTTAAGCAGTGTTTTTTTTGTTGTTGTTGTTTGTTTGTTTGTTTGTTTTGCAGTACTGGGGGTTGAACCCAGGGCCTCGCGCTTGCATGCTCTGCAAGTGCTGGACCACTGAGATGCACCCCCAGCCCGTTTTTTTACTTTTTTGAGACAGGGTCTTACTAAATTACGAGGACTGCCTCTGCTCTCGAACTTGTGATCCTCCTGCCTCCGCCTTCCAAGCTGCTGGGATTACAGGTGTGCACTACCGCGCCCAGCCTCTTAGGCAGTGTTTGAGATGCAAGGGCCAAAGGAGACCCTCAGAGTGCGAGGAGCTAGCTGCTTGTGGACCAGCCTGGCAGGTGGCCGAAGCCCCCACCAGCACTGCCTAGGACAAAGCTCAGGGGCTGGGGTGTTGGGTGCCTGGCTTTTGAGGCCCAAGCTGAGTAACTGCAAGCCTCAGGCTGGACCCTGAAGGGTCAGTCAAAGGGGCAGTACAAGGCTCTCCATGGCTGGGAGCCCCTAGACTCTGCCTGCACCCCGCGGCTCCTCCCCCTGCCCCTCTCCCTGGCACCCCTTCCCCCAGCTCTGCACTCGGCCCCCTCTGCCATCAGAGGCTCCTGCAGTTGGCTTTGGCTCCAGCACGCCAGCCATTGAAGGCTCCACCTCAGCCCTTTAAATTCTATTTTTTCAAACCACATTCTTGAACTTGGCAGATAACGTGGCTGGCCGACAAGAGCCCTATTTACCCGGGGAGCCGTGAATGGGCCCTTTATAACAAGCTTCATTAATATTTCTACCTATTGGCCGCTCTCCGCCGCCTCCCCCCTGTACAAACAGATTCTCCACACAGAAAGACTTTTCAAACGCTCCTGTTGACTTTCCCCACACGGGGAGGGGCGGGCTGCGTGCGTGTGAGCCCGCGCAGGCCAGGGGCGCTGCAGGAAGCAGAGAGGCCTCTATTCACCGGCCCAGGTATGCCGCGCACAAAGGCCCTCTGAGCCCCGCCGCCACCGATGGCCAATGCCGGAGCCCCACGCCCGCTCGGCTCCTGCCGCCTGGCGGGGTGACCCTGGGCAAGTCCCTCCTCACTCTGGGCCTCCCATCCGCGTGCTGGCTGGCACCCGCAGCGACAGTCTCTGAGAGCTCTTGAGAAACGCAGACCCTTCGCCCATATTTGCTGCACCTGAATTTGTTATTTTTTTATTTTATTCTATTTTTTGTGGTACTGGGTTGTTAAACCCAGGGCTTTGCACATACTTTGCAAGCGCTGTGCTCCTGGGATGCACCCTCAGCGCCCCCCCCCCCCATTTTTAAAAATATTTTATCTCAAGACAAGGTCTCCTAAGTTGCACGGGCTGCCCATGGCCTCAAACTCGAGATCCTCATGTCTCTGCCTCCCGAGTCGCTGAGATTACAGGCAAGATCTTTGGGTGCGGGGGCTCCTTTGCCACCATCCACCCAGGCTGGTCTATGACCCATATGTCAGAACAGACTTTAACTGGCATGGAGAAAGCAGCCACTGAGGCTGTTTTGTCCTCTGCTTGGTGACCACAGGCCTGGCTCGTGGCTGGGGCTTGGGAAACAGCAGAGAAAAGTATGCTGTCGCGGTCCGAAGCCTTGTGCTCGTGACAGAACGCCTTGCCCTTCGGCATTTGGGAAAATTGCGCAGGACGGCTGGTTGCATCATTCTGAAGGTCACGCGGCGCTGGGAGGGACCTTTGTATTGCAGTGGGACGAAGGCAGCCGAAGCCGGCCCCAGGCCCCACGTGTCAGCAATGTGCATCCGGGGAATGAGGCGTCATCACTGAGCTCAAGGGGCATAGTGGCACCTTTAGCAGTAGACAGACCCAGGTTCAAATGCTGGAGATGCTCCCCCAGCAGGGAGGACCTGAGCAAATGCCTCCCCTCCCCTCCCATGTGTCCATTCAACAAATGTCTACTCCGTGTAGGCCCTCTGCTGAACTTTGGGGTATGATGGTCCATAACATAAACTTTGTTCTTGCCCTCATTGGGGAAGGAGACAAACAACAGTCCATAAAAGTAAGTATAAACTCAGGGGTGAGAGCAGGGAAGAGAGATGGAGATCAGATGTGAGTGCTGGAAGCAGAGTTGCTTATCAGCCACGGAAGTCGGGGAAGGCATCACTGAAAGGTAACTTAAAATTCTAACCTGAAGATAGAGAAGCCAGTCATGTGAGGAGCAGAAGAAAGGGCATTCACGGCAGAGGGGACAGCATGTGCAAGGGTCCTGGGGCAGCAAATGCTTGGTGTTTTGAAAGGGAGGCAAAGTGGCAATGGCATGCCTCGCCCAGGGGGAGCGTGGCTCATGGGGGTGGGAATTCTGCCCTGCAGAAAGGGTGGGAGACAAGTCAGCACGGTGGAAGTGCTCAGAGCAGGATGTGTTTACTTTTACCTGGCCCTGAGGTCCGTGTGGCTTCTCAGGTCCCTGGTGGCTGCTGCTTGCTCTGCCCATTTCTCTGAGGGCCTCCATCCCAGGAGAGGGTCAGCTAGCTGAGGGGGTGGAATGAGGTGCCTGTGTATCTTAGCTACCTATGTCTTGCCCTCTCAGGGCCGCCTGCCAGCCTCAGCTGCCCTCGGTGGCTTGGACAAGAGTTCCCAACCCCTGTCCTGCCCAGGTCTCAGGCGCCGAAGGCCAGGCCCACTTGGCAGTGCAGAGCCTGCCAGCCGGCCCACACCCCATTCCCTGGCTAGCCTCTAAGTCCCAAGCTGTAAAACCAGTGGTCCCCGCCCCTGGGGGCTGTGGGCTCACCCACCGCAGGGGCCAAGGCGGCTGGACAGGGACAGACAGGAGGGCTGTCCCAAGAAAGACCCCTGGGAGTCCCCCAGGTGGCAGGCCCTGCTTGACGGCCAGGGTCGGCAAGGGCGGGGGGTGTTGGTACAAATCCTGCATTTGCCACTGGGTCCCCGTGAGTGTCTGCAGCTCGAGCCTCCTTTTCCCTTGTCTAAAAAATGAGGTTGCCGGGCGCGGTGGTGCATGCCTGTAACCCCAGCGGCTCGGGAGGCAGAGGCAGGAGGATCCCAAATTTGAGACCAGAGGCAGTCTGCGTAGTGAGACCCTGTCTCAAAAAAACAAGTGAAAAAAGTGGGCTGGGGGCACAGCTATGTGGTCCAGCACTTGCAGAGCATGCAAGCGCGAGGCCCTGGGTTCAACCTCCAGTACCGCATTTAAAAAAAAAAAAAAATGAGGTTGACGCTGCTCAGAGCAGAGTGGCGAGGATTAAACAGGGGAGCGGATGGACGAGCTTTGCACCTGAGGTGCGCCACGTGCAGAGTTGGTGGTCGGTGGACGGTCCCCGCTGCATTCAAGGTTGTGAAGAAACCGCACTCCGGCAGCCAGTTACAGCCTGGCCTCCCCAGCGGATCGCGGCCCTTCTGAGAGCCTTCGCTTCTCCAATTCGAACATCTGGAACCTGGAGGGCTGTTATTAGGACCTCATTATGCTGATGGGATGGGGGTTTAGCTCAGTTGGTAGAACCCTGCCCTGTAGTCTCCGAGGCCCTGGGTTCAATCCCCAGACCTGCAAAAACAGAGGAGGATGTGGCACTCCACTCAACAATCCCAAAACAATCAGCCATTGAAAACCCTATGATGGCTGCTATGAGTCGGATCCGACTCAACACCACCTAACAGCCATCATGCCGATACACACTGAGCGTACTACCTCTGTGGCCTGCAGCGCGGCAGGCCTCTGTAGACGCATAGCCTCTGCTCATTCTTCAGCGTCTAAGAATTTTTCCACAGGCTGAGCTCAAGATAAGACAAGGGTGCACTCAAGAAACCAGACAAAGGACAGAGGAGGAGCGTTCTGGATCCCAGGCTTTGCCCCCTGAGTCAGGTTTTGCTGGCTGCCGTCCTGATTTGTTCTTCTCCTACAGCTGTGACTTTGCACAAGTGACTTAGCTTCTGGGAGACTCATTCTCCCCAGCCATAAAGGAAGGAGAACATGGATGCCACAGAATCTGTTGCACTGATTAAGTTATGTCCACTGAAGCTGAGTGCTTAGCTCAATCCTTGGCAGATCACGTGTGAGCTGTCATGGGCGCTGCTGCGCGAAGTAGCGGCGAGCGATAGTCACCACCATTCCTGAGGCAGTGGGAATAAAATAGTAGCAGTATACATACTAGCAGGGGCTGGGATTTAGCTTAGTTGGTAGAGCGCCGCTCTGCAGTCTCTGAGGTCCTGGGTTTGATTCCCAGCACCGCAAAAAGGGAGAAGGACGTGGCAGTCCACTCCCTAGGCAATCTCGAAACAGTCAGCCACTGAAAACCCTTTGAGGGCCGCTATGAGTTTGACACTTGATGGCACCTAGCAACAACAACAATACATACTAGCATGGGTGGTTAGTAGTAAAGGTACTACTAATAATAGCAATGGCAGAAGTACTGCTAGCGGGGGCAGGGCAGGAGGCCAGGGGTGGGGGTGACCTTCCAACACCACTGGGGAGAGGCGGTCGAGGTAGTAATTGCAGTAGAAGTGCTAGCTTGGTAGTGGGAGCCGCGGTGGTACAGGGGAGCCAAGCCGGCTCTGTGCCAGGAGACGGTGAGAGCGGAGGATGAAAGAATTCAGTCCCCTTTCGTTGCAGGTGGAGAGGGAGGGTCCAGTTTCTGGAAGGTGGAAAGGAGAGCAGTCCAGGTGGACGGGGCTGGCAAGGAGAGATGAAGCCCAGGGCCCTAGAGACTGGTGCTAATAAATCCACCTACACTTGGTGAGAGGGCTGGGGGTTAGCTCAGTTGGTTGAGTGCCACTCTGTGCTCTCAGAGGCCCTGGGTTCGATCCCCCACAATGCAGAAATGGGAGAAGGACCTGACAGCCCACTCCAGAAACAATCCCGGAACAATCAGCCATCGAGAACCCTGTAGACAGCAGAGAAGCACTGACACAGTGCCACACACAGCACAGTGTGAGGGAGTGCTTTGTGCTGTTGTACACAGGGTTGCTATGAGTTGGGCCCGACTCTATGGCACCTAACAACACTTGGTGGGAGGACAAGCATCAGCTGGTGGACCGTCTTAGGGTGGTGGAGGCTGCAGCCCGTCCCCCAGGATCACTGAAGTGCGTTTGCTCCCAGAACTCCGTGGGCCTCGGGGAGGCAGGGCCTGAGAGCCTCCAGCACCCGCCCCCTCACTGAGGTTTCAGAGGGACACATTGAGGGCCCTCCCTGCGCAATGGCACCGTGGGGGGCAGTTCCAGCTCTGGGACGTGCAGAGAGGCCGCTCTGATGGCTCAGCAGCTGGGCTCGGCTGGTGCAGCCCTCGTGCCTCCGTCCAGCTCCCTTGTGGCCAGAGCCTGAGTCAGCAGCAGGGCCTGGCCACCGTGGGAACTGGACGTGCTGGGGCTAATAAGGGTCAGGCTCCCTGGGAAGAGCCAGAGGAGGGACCCCTGCTCCCGTACAGAACAGTGAATGGAGACCAGCGTTAGCCAATCTGGGTCTCTGGGCTTCCAAGGAAGCCCCTGCCCCCTGGCAATTTGGAGCACAATCCTCCAACCTTCCAGGTCTTCCACCTCTGACCTGTGCTTTACTCTCCGCTTGTCCCACCTCTAGGCCTTTGCATGTGTTTTTCCCTTTTGCCTCAAATGCCTTTCTTCTCTCTTCTGCCTGCTCCAATTTCTACTCATCTTTTCAGGCCTATCTGAGGGCCACCTCTTCCAGGAAGCCTTCCTGGATGCCCCGGCCCTTGCTCTCCAGTCAGGATTCACATTTCTCTTCTGAGTTCTCTTATCATTCAGTTCTGCTGCTACTGAACTTAGTGGGCTTCCCCTGTGCACCTGCTCTGATTCTCCTACTAGTCCTGCCCCCAGAGAGCTTAGCATTCCCTGAGGCAGACAGATGTCAATGCCTTATCCTTAGCCCTGCACATGGGTAAGGTCATGGGGCTGGGAGGGGTGGGAGTCTAACAGTCTTTTGCAGCCACTGTTCATTCACAAACCATGGCACAGAGGATCCTAGACGCCGAGGGTGCGACCTGGCATGCCGTTGGTGTCTTGGTCACGTTGAATTGACACCCAAGTCAAATGTGCAGCTGCCCCTCAGACACTGGACAGCTTCCTGTCACCAGTGTGAGAGAAAAGTCTAGAAAACTTTTAAAGAATCCCAAGGGCCCCTCAGACAGGGCCTGTGGGCAGCTCCACTCCACTCAGTCTATGAATTCTTTTTTTTTTTAAATTAGAAATTTTTAATGTACATCATAATGTGATTCATTTTGACATGCTTTTCATTGCAACAATTTTCATATATGCAATTTGATAAACATTATTCATATAGGTTACCCCTTACCCTAGTCTATGAATTCTTGGTGGGTCCCAAGCCAGAGATGCGAAAAGGGAACTCAGGGACCCAGGGAGATGGCTTATTAGGAAGTCTGGTCCCTATAGAAGGGAGTGTGGACTAGAAAAAGCAGACACAGTGTGCCCCAAAGCCCCCAGGAGCAGGAGGTCACTATCAGAATACACATGCTGATAGCTTTGGTCACCGAGCAAAACTGAGGGCTGGGGCTGTAGCTCAGTGGCAGAGCACTTGCCTACCATGTGCGAGGCCCTGGGTTTGATCCCAGAAGAAAGGAAGGAAGGAATGGAAGGGAAAAAAGAAGGAGGGAAGGAAGGAAAAAAGAGAAAAAAAGAAAAACCGGAAGCTGAGGTTGTCGGCCCTGGCTGTGCTTTAACAATGCTGATGGTCTGACCCTCTCCCCTAAATCAATAACTCAGCATTTCTGGGGGTTGGGCCTAGAGTTTCCAGGTGATTCTGATGCCAAGGCTTTATGGCTTCCTCCAGGAAGGAAAGCAGGGCAGTACAAGATGATAGGGAAACACATTTGGGCAGGGATGGCACAAGTCAGCCACAGTGTGTATTTAAAAGGTCAGCTGCAGTTGTCCACTTTTGGCTTTGCAAAAACACCTCGAGGAAGGAAGCTGCAGCGAGTAGAGGACAGAACCAGATTGCTGGGAACAGACAAATCCCTCTCGGCCACTCGGTGACTGTGTGACTTTGAGCAAGTGACTGAGCATCTCTGAGCCTCCTCGTTTCCTCATCTGTCAAGCCAATCATCATGCCTGAGAGTTGCTTTGATAGCTAAATCGAACAAGGTAGAAAAAATGCCCATCATTTGGTCACTATGAACTCCCATCCCTCCCATCTCTGGAAGGTTCCGGGCACAAAGATGGTCTTGAGTACCCTCGGACATCCTTACATGGGAGCATGGGCACTTTGAGAGGGAAATTTCCAGGTCCTAGGGAAGCGCTTTCTGGTGAACCATGGGCAGGTGCTGGCTCAAGGCAGCTGCTTCCATTCCTAGGGCGGAGATCTAGGTTCTGGAAATGACAGGGAGTTTCAACAGCCCTGGTGTGCTTTGATTCTACAACCAGCTGAGAGGCTCATCTCTACCAAAAGAGGAAGGCAGGCTTCAGGGCTTTAGGCTTCCTCCGGCTGGACCCTAACCCTTCACCAATCGGACATTTAGAGGGTGTGCTTCCATGGCAGGGCTTGTTCTGGGCTGTGGGGTGTGACTCCCTACCCACACAAAGCTCCCTGTCCCCTGGAAGCCTGGCATGCCTGCCAGTATCCACCAGCGGGGAGGGCGGGCAGGCATCTAGGGCCCCCTATGCCGATCTTGGGCTGCTGCTGCAGCTCTCTCAGTCTCTGCCTGTGGTCACAGCTCTTTACGGTGAAGGCCACTGAGGCTCCAGCCTGTGCCGCCCCCGCCTTCCGTTTTCCCATGTGGAGGATGAGGTTGGGACCATATGGACGCTAATCCAGCAATCAATCCCTTAGGTCTCCGCTTTGCTTTTTTTTTTTTTTTTTTTTTTTTTTTTTTTTTTTTTTTTTTTTTTTTTTGCGGTTCTGGGGGTTGAATCCAGGGCCTCATGCTTGCATGCTCTGCAAGTACTGGAACACAGAGCTGCACCCCCAGCCCATTTTTTTAACTTTTTTTTTGAGACAGAGTCTTGCTAAATTACGCAGACTGCCTCTGGTCTCGAATTTGCGAATTTGTAATCCTCCTGCCTCCACCTCCATAGTCCCTGGGATTATAGATATGCGCCACTGCGCCCAGCCTCCCCACCTTCCTTTTTGTGAAATGAGTTTTGTTAAATGAGTCCTATGGCCCACGCTGGGCTGGGATTTAGCTCAGTTGGTAGAGGGCTGCTCTGCACTCTCTGAGGTCCCAAGTTTGATTCCCAGCACCACAAAAATGGGAGAAGGACATGGCAATCCACTCCCAAGGCAATCCCGAAGCAGCCATTGAAAACCCTGTGAGGGTCGCTCTGAGTTGGACACAACTCCACGGCACCTAACAACAACACGACCCACGCTCACATTTTAATGAAAGATTCCAGCAACGTCTGTAAAATTTCACAACAGGCCCTGGACCCCTGGCTTTCCTACATGGGCTTGGCAGGGACAAGTGGAGCCCTAAAAAAAATGAGCACATGATAAAGGGAAAACTGGCCAATCTCCTTTCTCTTCCTGCTCAATCCTCAATTTAACACAATGCTGCCTGGCAGGTGGAGCCCCAGACTGGCCCTGCGCTGTCCCCTAGCAGAGGGAACAAGCCAGCCTGTGTCTCCGTCCCTGGGGAGTTAGGAAGAGCCCAGGGCCTCGGCATGCCGGACACACCTGGGCCAGCAGAGCCTGTCCTCCGCCCCCTGGGAATTCTAAATCTGTTGCAGATGCTTGGGTTTAAGCATCCAGCTCGTGGCAGCCAGGGAAATGCCACCCATTTCTGATGATCTCCGTGATCAGTGCGTCCCAAAATGAATCCTTACGTCATGAAGTGGAGAGCTCGCGGTTAGCCTGAGCGGCAGGCGCAATGAGGGAGGGGGCCGCGAGGGAGGTGGGGACCTCCACCCCTCTGGCCAGCCTCCCTGCCTCCTTCCTGGTTCCTTCCTGGCTCCTTCCCTTCCTCCACCCACAGAGCTCCCAGTGTGCTGGGCCCCACACTGGCCCAGAAACTGTCCCTGTTCCCTAGAGGGGAGGAAGAGCAGCCCCCCTCAATCAGTGCTGCTGCTAAAGGAAGCCTTGGAGGCCAGAGGGACAGAGTGCAGACCATAGTGGAGGGAGGTTACAGGAAAAGACCTCCAGGATACATGGAGTGGGTGGAAGAGGGCGCTCCTGGCTGAGGGGACAGGATGGGTTCGAGCACAGAGGAATCGAGGAGAAGCTCTGGGGGCTGGAAAGCAGGAGGCCGGGGCCGGGGAGATACAGGTCAAACGGCCTCAGGTCCCAGGCTGGGGATCTCAGCCTCTACTCAGACCCAGGGCAATCGGAATAGGGTTTTCCAAGGGGAGCATGGCTGGGCTGGGGGGAGGACAATGGCTTGAAGAAGGGGTGCAGGAGGAGCCCCTGATTGCTCAGAGTTGCCTTGCCCCTCCCTCTCCCCCTGGCCTTAGCCAGCCCCTCCAAGCACACCCAGCAGGGCCACACCTGACAAAGCAGCCTTTGTGGCCTGCACTTAGCCCCAGTGGCACAGAGCTCTGCTGCCCTCTAGTGAGGCCAGGAGCTGCGCCCTGCAGGGCCCACTGGGTGCTGAGGGTACCCTGAGTTCGCTGGGTACAAAGGCTCTTGCCTGTCATTCCAGACACTCGTGAGGTAGAGGTAGAGGATAGCAGGTTTGAGGCCAGAGGCAGCCAGTGTAATTTAGGGAGACCCCGTCTCAAGGTGAAATTTTTTTTTCCTTTGGTATTGGGGGTTGAACCCAGGGCCTTGCACCTGCATGCTTTGCAAGTGCTGGACCCCTGAGCTGTGCCCTCAGCCCCCCCCCCCTTTTGTTTTTCACTTTTTGAGACAGGGTCTCTCTAAATTACACAGACTGCCTCTGGTCTGAACTTGCAATCCTCCTGCCTCTGCCTCCAGAGCCGCTGGGATTATAGGCATGTGCCACGGCATCCAGCAAGATGAAAAATTTAAAAAACGGGCTGGGGATGCGGCTCAGTGGGAGGGTGCGTGCAAACCATGTGTGAAGCCCTGGGTTCAACATCCCAAGAACCGCAAGAAAAGGGGTTCCCTGAGTTTCCCAGCATGCCTCTGTGAATAGATGGGGTGAGGAGGGGAGGGGCACTCAGAGAGCCTCAGCCCAGCTGTGGGGAGGCAGCACTGCGGTCAGGGGAGGCGCGCCTGGCTGGCCCGGGGGCGTTGCATCTTTAATTTCCTCGTGTGAGTGAGCATGGATTCCAAAAGACGGCAATGGTGGAAACAGTGACGATGGTGGTGGAAAAGGTGGAAATGTGGCTGGCGGTGATGGTGGTCACAGTGACTAAACGGTAATGAGGATACTGGTTATGGAGGTGTTGGTGGTGATGGCAGTTCTAGTGGTGGTGGTCATGGGGTTATGATGATGGTGGTAACCACGATGACAAGGATGGAGGGAGAAATAGTGGTGATGGAAATGGTGGCTATGCACTCTAAAGCTGCTAGAATGTTCTTTCTCATAGGCACAGGAGTGGAATGGCTGGGTCATAGGATACAGGTGTGTCCAGCTTTGGGCGATCTGATGAAGCAGCAGTATGATGAAATTTACATTCTCACCGGGAGTACATGGGAGTTCCGCAAGCTCTGGTCCTCATACTTAGTACTGTGCGTCTCTTTAGTTGCTGTGATAGTTCCTCTATTGTCCCTGTGACAGAATGTCTGGCAGAAACAACTTAAGAGAAGAAAGATCGTTTTGGCTCATAGTTTAAGAGAGTTCATTGGTGGTGTGGCCCCTGGCACTTGGGCAGGACATCATGGCAGTGGGAACATGTGGCAGAGGAGAGCTGTTCACTTCATGGCTAACCAGGAAGCAGAGAGTTTACAGAAAGCAGTCAGGGATAACATACCCCCGAGGACCCACCCCCAATGACCTACTTCCTCCAGTTGGGCCCTTCCTTCTAAACTTTCCACAACCTCTCAAAATTGTGCCACCGTCTGGGGACCAAGCCTTCAAATCATGAACCTAGGGGGTACATTACATATTCAAACCATAACAGATGTGTGCATTCTAGTGCGTATGTAGCAATATCTTGATATGGTTTTAATTATGTTTCCCTGGTAACTAATTACGTTGGGCACATTTTCATATGTTCATCAAATATTTGGGTATCATCTCTTATGAAATATCAGTTTGAATCTCATTGTCAGTTCTAAATTGAGTTGTTAGATTATTTCTTATTGGCTTATAGTAATGCTGTATATATTCTGGATAAAAGTCTCTGTTAGATACATGTATTGCAAATAACTTCCCCCAGCCTGTGGCTTATCTTTTACTCTCTTAAAAGGAGTTTTGGATGGACAGAAAAATTTAATTTTAATGTGGTTCAATGCATCAGTATTTTTTATCTTCATTACATTTTTTGTGAGCTATGTCAAGGGCCCCCAAACCCTGGGGCCTCATATCAGTACTATTGTTAGGAACCAGGCCGCACAGCAGGAGAGCTGTGGGCAAGGCAACAAACTTCATCTGGATTCACAGCCATTTCCCATTGCTCACGTTACCTCCTGGGCTCTGCCTCTGGTCCGTGGAAAAATTGCCTTCCATGAAACTGGTCCCTGGTGCCAAAAAGGTTGAGAACCACTGGTTTAGGTGATCTTTGTCCACTTTCAATGCCATGACATTGGAGGTCATTTTCTTAATGAAGTCTGATTCACTTCAAACTAATATTGTGAATGGTGTGAAGGAAGAAGTCAAGAGTTATTTCCCTACATAGTAAGCCTTGCCCAATTTGTTAAAGAGAACGTTTTCTCCGAAATGAATCACAGTGGTTCCTCTGTGGTATCAGATAACCTATACGTATACAGATAGGTGAATTTCTGGAGGCTTTTCTGTCCCCTTCATGGGTCCTTGCACTGATACCACACTGTCTGGAATATCATAGCTTTACATTAAATCTTGGTATCTGGTAGTATAAGTTCTCCAACTTTGTTCTTCTTCATTGTTATCTTGGCTATTGTAGTGCTTTGCATTTTTACATAAATCTCAGAGTCTGTCAATTTCTATCTGCAAAAGTCCCTGCTAGAATACTAATTGGTATTAAATCGAATCCACACATGCCAGTTTGCAGAAAAGTGACATCTTCACAATGCCGTGTCGTCCAATTCACAAACATAGTAGTTCTCCCTTTTTATTTAGATCTTCCTAACAACAGCAACAACAAATTTCTCTGAGCAGTATTTTGCCATTTTCAATGTATAGTTTGGCACTTTTTATTACATTTATTTCTAAGAAGTTGATTTTTTAATGCTGCCCTAAATGTTAAAATTTTAATTGCTGATTATTTTGTATGTAATTAACATATGGTGTATGTATTAGCCAATTTTCTATTACTATAATGAAATACCTGAGGCCAAGTATTTTATAAAAAAGAAAGTTTAACCAGCTCACAATTCTGGAGGTTCAAGGGCATGGCACAGGCATTGGCTCAGCTCAGATGAGGCCCCTGGGCTGAGCTACATCATAGCAGACGGCATCATGATGGGAGTGTGCATGAAAGCGAGAGATAACATGGCAAGACATGAAGCCAGAGCCTGGGGAGAGGTGAGGCTTGCTCATTTACAACTTATTCTCCAGGAAGCTAACTCTAGGTTTCACAAGAACTATGTTAATCCTTTCCAAAGGTAGCAGCCCCAAAGTCTTAGCCTCTTCCTCCTAGGCTCCACCTCTGAAAAATCCTACCACCTCACATTGTACTTTGAGGACCAAGCTTCCCACCCATGAACACTTAGGTGACAAATTCAAACCACATCCAAACCACAGTGAATATATAATATACACATATTGTATCTAGAGACTTGGGCTGGGGTTTAACTCAGTTGGTAGAGTGCTGCTCTGCACTCTCTGAGGACCTGGGTTTGATCTCCAGCACCACAAAGATAGGAGAGGGACGTGGCACTCCACTCCCAATGCAATCCCAAAATAGTCAGCCATTGAAAACCCTATGAGGGTTGCTATGATTCAGACCTGACTCAGCACCACACAATAACAGCAACATCTAGAGACTTTGCTTAAGTCACTAATTAATTCCAGTAGCTGGTTTGGAAATTCTAAATTTTCTGTATACACATACATCTGTGAAAAATGACAGGTTTACTAACCTTACTTCTTTCTGCCCAATTGCTGCATCCATTTTTCTTTTTCTTGTCTTACTAGACACTTGGACCTCTGCATCTGTAGGTCCTGCATCCACAGATTCAACCGACAGCAAATCAAAAATGCAGTTAAGCCTACAATGGTTTCCTCTGTGCTGAACATGTGCAACTTTTCCCCTTGTTATTACTCCCTAAACAATGCAGTATAGCAACTATTTGCATTTATATTGCATTAACCATTATGAAGAATCTAGTGATGATTTACAATATATAGGTGGATGTTTGTAGGTTGAATGCAAATACTATGCCATTTTATATTAGGGACTTGAGCATCCATGGATTTTGATGCATGAAGAACGGACTGGAACCAATCTCTCAAAGATATCATTGGATAACTGTACCAATCAATATAGCGGTGATGGAAGGAGTTATTTTCACCATTAAATAGGATGTTAAATGTAGATTTTCTATTGTTGTTGTTAGGTGCGGTCGAGTCGATATCCGGCGCATAGCGACCCTGTATACAACAGGTGAAACACTATTGTCAATACTTCTCTGCTGTTCATAGGGTTTTCAGTGGTGGATTGATTTTTGGGACGGGGTTGCCAGGTCCTTCTCCCAAGCCTACAGTATCTGGTGTTCCCTGGCGGTCTCCCATCCAAGTACTAATCAGGCCTGACCCTGCTTAGCTTCTGAGATCTGACGGGATCAAATGCCACAGGGCTATGACTGCAGGCCAAGATTTTCTGCAGATAAACTTTATTAAGGAATTTCTATCATATTTTTCTTAGTTGTTGAGAGCTTTTCTTTATTTTAACAAGTGTTAAATGTTATAAAATCTTTTCAATATTTATTGCAATGACAATTTGATTTTCTCCTTCCATATGGTATATTAAACCAATCAATTTTCAAATGCTAAAGCAACTTTCAAGTTACTGAAATAAATCCACATGTATTATGCATTTTATATATTGCTGGGTTTGGTTAAAAATTGGTATCTTTACATTTATATTCATCAGAGATAATGGCTTGCAATTTTCTTTTTACATGATGTCATTGTCAGGATTGGATATCATGGTTAGGATGGCCTCATTAGAAAAGACGAATCTGGAAATGCTCCCTTTGGCTCTATTGCTGAGTTTGTGTAAGACTGATATTACTTCCTTAAATGTTTGGAAGATTTCCCAGTGAAGCCATCCAGGCCAAGAGTTGCCTTTGTGGGAGGTTTTTAATTACAAATTCAACTTGTTTAACAGATGCAAGACTACTCAGTCTGCTTTTTTTCTCTTATCCATCTTGGAAGGTTGAGTTTAACAGATTTGTTCATGAATTTATGAGCTTTGTCAAGTTCAGATTTATTTGCATAAAGGTATTTCTAGTTTCTTCTTATTCTTTTTATTTGTTTGTTGTTTATTGTTTGTTTTTTGAAACGGGGTTTCATTACATAGCCCAGGCTGGACTTGAACTCACAATCCTGGCTTCAGCCTTCCTAGTGCTGGGATTACAGTTGTGCGCCATCACACCCAGCTTCTTATTCTAATGTCTGTGCTATCTGTAGCCAAGGCTCCTTTTTTATTTATCATATTGGTAGTTTGCATTTTCTCCTTTCACTTTCTCTATTAACTTGCTAAGTGTTTATACAATTTAATGATCTTACCAAGAAGCTAATGTTTGGCTTTGTTGATGTTTTAGATTGTATGTCTACTATGTGTTTTCATTGGTCTTTGCTCTTAGCTGTGCAGTGTCTTTTCTTGTTTTTTGAGTTTAATGTGCTTTATTTCTCTTCTAGCTTCCAGAGATAGAAACTTTTGATGATTGATTTTCAACCACCCCCCCCCCTTTTTTTTTTTGTGGTACTGGGGGTTGAACCCAGGGCCTTGCGCCTGCATGCTTTGCAAGTGCTGGACCACTGAGCTGCACCCAGCCCACTTTTTTTACTTTTTGAGACAGGGTCTCACTAAGTTACGCAGACTTCCTCTGGTCTTGAACTTGCGATCCTCTTGTCTCCGCCTCTCCAGCCGCTGGGATTACAGGCGTGCACCACCGAGCCCAGCGCAACCTCCCTTTTTTTGTAACGTAAACATTTGGTGATAAATATTTCTTTTATGGACAAAGAACAAACTCAATATGATTTTAATAACTTGCAATTGCTAAGGCTGATTTTACAGCCCAGTGTCTATTCTGGGGAATGCTTTCTGTGAACTTGATGAGAACGTGTACTCTGTAGTCACCGAGCTTAATGGTCTACACATGTGGTTTAGATCAAGTCAGGTAACAGTGAGTGTTGTACAAATCTTCCATATCTTTAATGAATTTGTTTTTACCTGGTGGTTAATTACTGAAAGAGTTAAGATTACCATCTATGATGGTGGATTTGTCTACTTTGCTTTTGTGGTTCCATTATTGGATGGCTATAATGTAAGATTATGACCTCTTCTTGTTGTATCATACAAAGTGCTTCTCATTTTCCCTATTGATAATATTGCCTTGGGCTCCACTTTGTCTAAGATTAATACAGCTGCATCATTTTCTTTTGGTTATGGTTTGTGTGGTATAACTTTTATTATTCTTTTATTTTTTTTTCCTCTGAACAGTATTTTCTCTGAACAGTACTTTTTCTCTGAACAGTACTGAGGGTTGGACCCAGGGCCTCCCACCTGCATGCTCTGCAAATGCTGGACCACTGAGCTGCGCCCCCAGCCCATTTTTTACTTTTTTGAGACATGGTCTCGCTAAGTTACACAGATTGCCTCTGGTCTCGAACTTGCGATCCTCCTGCCTCCGCCTCCCAAGCCGCTGATATTACAGATGTGCGCCACCGCGCCCAGCTATTCTTTTACTTTTTTGTGTGGTACTGGGGGATTGAACCCAGAGCACTCCACCACTGAGCTACACCCCGAGCCCCTGCCCACACATTTTTATTTTTATTTTTATTTTGAGACAAGGTCTCACTAAGTTGGGTAGGTTGCCTCTGGCTTCAAACTCGTGATCCTCCTGCCTCAGCCTCCCAAGTCACTAAGATTACAGGCATGTGCCATGGCACCTGGCTTATTCTTTTACTTTCTATTTCTTTTTTCTTTTATTTGAGTGGGCTTTTATTTTTTAAACAGACACATATTTTGGGTTTTGTATCTAGTATGAAAATCATTGTCTTTAATTTGGAGTGTTTAGCCTGTGTACTATTAATATGGTCGTCCCTTGGCACCTATAGGAAATTTGTTCCAGGATGCCAAAATCCATGGGGATATCAAAATCTATCATGTTCAAGACTTTTATAGTATTTTCACACAACCTACATCCTTTCCTATACTTTAAATCATCCCTAGATTATTTAGAACATCTGTTCTTGGTAGGTGCCGTTGAATCGGGTCCAACACATAATGACTTTATGTACAGCAGAACAAAACACCACCTGACACTGTGCCATGCACACAATCATTTTTTATGTTTGAACCATTGTTGAAGCTACTGTGTTTCTTCTCATTTTAAGTCATGCCACATCAGCAAATGGAGGTCCCAGGGGCTTTACTCCACTCCCATTATTAAGGTCAACTCTACTTTGAGGAGGCAACTCTTCCATAGTGGTCTTCTGAATGCTTTCCAACCTGGGCAGGTTCATTTTCTTCCATTATATTTGACAGTCCTTCTCAGCCATCCACAGGGTTTTCAATGGCTAATTGGGGAGTGGGCTGCCAGGCCTTTCTCCCTAGTCTGTCTTAGTCTGGAATCTCTCTTAGTCTGAAACCTGTCCACCATAGGTGGCCTTGCTGGAATCTGAAATACTAGTGACATAGCTTTCAGCATCACAGCAACACACAAGCTCCGACAGCATAACAAGCTGACAGACAGATGGGGGGTTTAGAACATCTGATATGATGCAAATGCTATGTAAATAGTTGTTATATTGTGTTGTTTAGGGGATCATGAAAAGAAAAAATCTGTAGTGTTTAGCACAGACATATTTTTAAAAATATTTTCCACCCACCTTTAGTTGAATCTGCCAATTCAGAACCCAAGCACAGAGAGGACAGACTATAATTACTGATAGAACTGGATTTTAATTTTATCTTATTATTTATTTTCTGTTTGTTCCATTTATTCTTTGTGAGTTTACGTCTCCTTTCTGTCCCCTTTTGAATCAATCAAGTAATTTTAATTCATTTTATCAGCTTCTTAATTTTAACTTTTACTTTTAAAGAAATTACCTTGAAGATTTCACTACACATCCCTGACATATTCCAGTCTACCTTAGGTTAGTGGCTCTTTAATAATTTCCCAAACAATTGAAGAGCCAGGCCTACAATTCTACAGCTCAACTCCATTCACCCCTCCTACCCATTATACTATTCTCGTGTCTACTTCCTTCTCTGTGTGTTATAAGTCTAGCAACGCTTCAGTATTACTTTCATTCAAGTAGTCACAATGATTTATATTCATCCTTTCTAGTCCTCTCGATCTCTTACTGGAGTTCCAAGTTTCTTTATAGAGTCATCCTCATTCACCATAAAACCCCAGTTCCTTTAGTCCTTCTTGTAGTGGTAATCAATTAGAGGTGAATCATCTCAGCCTCTATTAAAAACGGTCTTCTTCTTCTTCTTCTTCTTCTTCTTCTTCTTCTTCTTCTTCTTTTTTTCTTTTCTCAGCCTCCTAAGTGTTGGGAGCCTGCAGTTGTAGCCCTGTGGCATCCAAACCTGTCAGATCTCAGAAGCTAAGCAGGGTCAGGCCTGGTTAGTACTTGGATGGGAGACCACCTGGGAACACCAGGTGCCATAGGCTTGGGAGAAGGACCCTGCAACCCACTCCCAAAAATCAATCCACCATTGAGAACTCTATGAACAGCAGAGAAGCACTGACAATAGTGTTTCGCCTGTTGTGTGCAGGGTAGCTATGAGTCGGATACCAACTCAAGGGCACCTAACAACAACAACAAGTGCTAGGAAGGCCTGGGATTTAGCTCAGTTGGTAGAGCACCACTCTGCAGCATCTGAGGTCCCAGGTTTGATTCCTAGCACCACAAAAATGGGAGAAGGATGTGGCAATCCACTCCCAAGGCAATCCCCAAACAATCAGCCATTGAAAACCCTTGGAGGGTCGCTGTGAGTTGGACACCACTCCATGGCACCTCACAACAACAATAAGTGCTGGGATTACAGACATACACAGTACACCTGGCCAGAACTGTCTTTTACTTCCATTTGTGAAGTTTGCTTTCACTGGGCATAGAATTCTAGGTTGATCTGGGGTTTTAGGGGGTGTTCTTTAGTCTTTGGTTTTTCACCAGTGTAAGATGTGTTAGGTGTTTTATAGATCCTTATTTCTCTTCTGTTTCATCCAATATTTCGACCAATATTGCTGACTATCCAAGATCTGATCTCTTCCCATCACCTCTGCTATTGACCCAGAGTAAAAGCTGAAGTCTCAGAGGGGCCTACGAGGTTGCACAGCCACTCCAACCTCTCTAATCTCTTGTCTCCCACTCTCTCCTTGCTAGCTCTGCTCTAGGACCTGGACCCTCTTTTGTTCCTTGAACACACAGTGGTCATGCTCCACCACAGGACCTTTGCACCGGATATTTCTTCTGTCTTGAATTATCTTTCCTCAAATGTTTGTTTGGCTAACTCTCTTGCCTCCTTGAGGGCATTATGCACGTGTCCTCTTCTCAAGGAAGTATTATTCCATGACACACTGTGTACGCTACAACCTTTCTCCACCCCAAAACTCTCAATCCCCCTCAGCCTGATTGATATTTGTCATAGCACTTCTCGGCTCTTAACATGCTACACAAATTATTTGTATGCTTATTTTTCTTGTCTGTCTCTCCCACCTCACTAGAGGGTAAGTGCCACAGGACTGGGATTTTTATCTGTTCTGTTCACTAATGTATCTAGTGAACATAGAGGAGGCTTAATAAAAATACACTCATGAAAGCTCAGGTTAAGGGAAAGATGTTCCCACCTACTATTAGAAAACAGAATTGGACCTTGGGTCTTGCTTGTGGATATGCAGGGTTGCACACATTCTGATGCGGGTTGGGAAGCCTGATGCAAAAGTCCCCGCTGACCAGCTCACCACACCCAAAACACACAGATTCTCTGGCTTTGCACTTTTATCAAAGCCCATTCGCTGTGCCTCCTCTCAGTGCTGTTTGACCAGGGAAAGCAATCTGATTAAACCAGTTCTTACTATAATGTGAATGATTGATTGTTTTTAACTTTTTTTTTTTTCTGTTTTCAGTGCTGGGGGTGAAACTGGAGGCCTTGCATATGCTAGGCAAGCATTTTACCACACAGCTACATCTCCAGCCCCTGTTTAAATTTTGAGACTTGGTCTTGCTAAGTTGCCCAGGCTGGCCTCAAACTTGGAATCCTCTTACCTCAGCCTTTGGCATACCTAGATTACCATTGTATACCCCCATGCCTGGCTGTTCTTAACAATTTGAAGGGCATTTAAAAGAGCAACCTATTCACTTATTGTATTTATAACTGAAAAAAATCAACCTACCTGTAGTCCCACTATGAGAACTTACAGCTCACAGTTCTTGGATAAACTCAGTTCTGCAATTTGCAACTGATAGCTCCTTAGACCATCTCCTGCCTACCTCTGGTTTCTCAGTTTTCTCCATCTGAGAAATAGGGTAATTCTTGTCCTATTCACCATAAGCCTTCAAAAAAGAAAAAAAAAAAAAGAAAAAAAAAAGAGGATAAGGAAATTCAGACTTGCAGGAATCTTGGAGATTATCTAGGGATTTTTATCTTTGCCTGTAGGTAATTCTCTATAACTCATGAATCACTGTCCATGACACCGTATTGTAGGAGAGGGATCCTTCATCCCTTTTTACAGGAAGAAAATAGGTTAAGAAGGCCCAGTTAGTGGCAGGGCTGGGATTTAGCTCAGTTGGTAGAGTGCTGCGCTGCAGTCTGTGAGGTGCCGAGTTCGATTCCCAGCACCGCAAAAATGGGAGAAGGACGTGGCAACCCACTCCCTAGGCAATCCCAAAACAGTCTGCCATTGAAAACCTTATGAGGGTCGCTATGAGTCGGACTCGACTCGACAGCACCTAACAACAACAACAAGTTAGTGGCAGGGCTGGACACAGTGGTTCTCTGCCAACCCCATCACCCCCTGGTCCTACAGTCATGGGCTGCACCACAAGAGGTGAGCATCCAGCAAGCTGATGGACCCAGCTTCCTCTGTATCTACAGCTGCTCCCCATCCCTCCCCTTGCTGCCTGAGCTCCGCCTCCAGTCCGTGGGAAAATTGACATCTGTGAAACCTGTCCCCAATGCCAAAAATATTGGAGACCCCTGGTCTACAACACTCTCCCTGTGGATCCAACTAGAAGGTCCTGTGACCAAAAGGTCAACTGGCTCTTACTTGCACACCTTCTTTGCAGGAGGGGCTCAATGCCACCCACGATAGTCCATTCCCCTGGAGGGTGGCCTTGGCAGTCATTTGTGGTGGTGCAGAGGCCTTTACATTGAGGGAGTGGCGGTTTTCAGGGCTTTCGCCTTAATGTGTGGGTAGGAGAGGAGGAGTTTGCAGAATCATTCAGAGACCATACAGAAACAGCCAGATGGCAATAATAATAATAATGCCAATCAGAAGGCGTCTCTTTCCTCCTGTTTGTAACCCTTACTGGCTTCCTGGTTCTCAGAGGAGTGAGTGGACACCTGGATGCGCCCTCTGGGAGCTGAATCCTGCCACAAACCACCTTTCCTTGCCACATCTCCACACCCCACGCCTGCCTTCCTGAAGAGGGTCCTCTGTGTGGAGCACCTCACCTGCTCCCCATGCCTCTGAGTCCCCCACAAAAAGCCCCTGCACACTGCCTTACCTGTCTCCTTAGCCAGACTGTGAGCAGCTGCCCCTGATTCCTCCACCCTGGTGCCCTGCCTGGGGATCAGCGCAGGAAGAGGGACCGCCCAGCCTGGCACACTTACAGACATCTCTGCTGCGCTCACAAGCCAGACCAGGGGGCTCGAACACCACGCTGGCCTTGCTTAGCTTGGCATTGCAGAGGCCGATGTGCCAATGTCAAACCGGGTGCTGGAAACCAGCTCTTGGCTCAGCTCATAGGCCCTCCAGCCCGTCCACCTTAGAGCCACCTGAGACCTGGGCCCCTCCCCTTGAGAAGAAGCGGAGCTATTGGGAGAGGGGCGAAAGGCCCGCTCCAGCTTTGCCCAGGCTGGCTCTGTGGTCTTAGCTGAGTCCTTCCCATCCCGGTTTGTGTCCCTGTGTGTGCACACACAAGGCCGCTCTGGGAGGTTACTCCTGATGCGAGCAAGGGATCTCTAGACGCCAGAACCCCCTAGCTAGGGGGGCCTAGCTTGGGACTTTCCCCACCACAGCGGCAGGGCAGGTAAATCTTTAACTAGCTAGCCCTGGGAGGGCGGGAGCCTTTCCGGATGGATGGCTGCCTGGCACGGGGGAAGGGGTAGGAACGTAGGATGTGTGTAGACAGTCCCAGTGTGGTGAAGGGAGGCCACTGGAGAGAGAAAACGAGACTCGGGCGGAGCTAACGCCTTGTGCAGAGCTGGACATGGAGGAACGCGGATCTCCCGACGGGTGAGCACAATCTCTGCACGGATCTGGGAGCCCTGAACGCCGCGCCCAGGGGACAGCGGCTGGGCAGAGGAACAGTAACTCGCTTTGTTTCCACAGGGACCCCGCATGGGGCCTGGAGCAGGGGCCAGAGGGGCCGGAAACGCCCATCCAAGTGGTGCTCAGGTGGGTACGGGTTGACTCGGAGGCACCTGGGCGAGGAAAGGACCAATAGAGACATCAAGGGGGACCGTCTGGGATCCTAGGGTGCGGCCCATGAGCGCGGCCGAGCTGCGTCGAGGGGAGCAGAGCGCGCTGCACTGCTCTGGGACCCGGACTGTGCAGGTCAGAAACGCTTCCCATTCTCCCGCAAAAAAACCCATTGAGCGTAGCCCTTCCCTACCCACCTGCAACTCTGCCCAGGCCTCACCCTCTCCCAGGGTGCCCTGCCCTCCAAGGTGTCCAGTCCCTCCAGGGTGCCCGGTCCCTCCAGAGTGCTCGGTCCCCCCAAGGCACCCGGTCTCTCCAGGATGTCCTGCCCTCCGCCATGCCCCTCCTCCCCACAGAGCCTCTTCCCTCCAGTGTCCCGCCCTCCTCGAGTGCCCCGCCCCCAGAGTGCCCCGCCCCTCCGCCGCCCCCTCCCCAGGTGAGCCCCCCAGGCGGGGGCGCGGACGTGGCGTTCCGCTTTGGCGCGGTGTTGGACGGGGCGCGCACGCAGGAGGACGTGTTCCGGGCGTGCGGCGTGCGGCGCCTGGGCGAGCTGGCGCTGCGCGGGTGAGTGAAGCTGGGGATCCGCTCCGGGTTGGCCCCGCGCTGTCCCGCCACCCACCATCCCTGGCCGCCCCCTGGGTCCAGCCACACTCCTGCTGCCCTCAGGTACTCCTGCACCGTCTTCACCTTTGGCCAGACGGGCTCTGGGAAGACCTACACCCTGACGGGACCCCCGCCACAGGTGGGCTGATCCCCTGCCTAGCCCACCGCTGGGGCTGGGGCTGGGGCTGGGGCTGGAGGGAAGGAGCTTAGACCGCTCAGCCCTGACCCATTTATTGCAGATGCAGCATCTGAGGACCACAGGGAAGGGACTTGCCCACTTTGGAGCATTTGGGCTCTGACTTTGGCCCCTTTGCTTACTGGCCCTCAGTTTGTTCATCTGTAAAATGGAAATGATAGTTCCGGCTGTGAGAATTCAGTGAGATAGTGTGTGGGCACTGGCAGGGCTCCTGGCACACAGGAAGTGTCCTCCAAAGATGGTGGCTCCTATTGTGGTGCCCCAGGCTCAGCTGTCTTTGCCCCCAGGGGGAAGGGGCGCCGGTGCCCCCCAGCCTGGTTGGCATCGTGCAGCGGACCTTCGCCTGGCTGTTAGACCGCGTGCGCCACCTGGGTGCCTCTGTCACCCTCCGCGCCTCCTACCTGGAGATCTACAATGAGCAGGTGAGAGAATGAACCTCGGAGAGACGATGCCCCAGAATCTTCCTGGCGTTGCTCTCCAAGGACCAGGGCACAGGACCAGAAGGGATGTGGGGGCCTAGGAGGCTTCGTTTCCGCCCCTCTCTCCCTTTCCAGGTTCGAGACTTGCTGAGTGTGGGGTCTCCCCGGCCCCTCCTGGTTCGCTGGAACAAGACCCGGGGCTTCTACGCTGAGCAGCTGAGGGTGGTGGAGTTTGGGAGTCTGGAGGCCCTGATGGAACTCCTGCAGATGGGTGCGCACTGCTCCAGGGGAGCTTTCAGGGTGGGGTCCCCCTGCCTCAGCCCTACTGGGTGTGGACTGCGGACCTGGACTGGAGTTTCCTGGCTTCAGAAGTGACTCTTGTAGGGGAGAAGGACCAGCAAACCAGTATGTGAAAGACGTTGCCCAAGGACCCCCCAGCCCCCCCACCCCACCCCAGGCTTCCGGCCGCCCCCCTGCCAAGCCATGCTCCAGGCGGCAGACCACGCCCCTCTTGGACCTTCCAGGGCCTGAGGGTCAAGGTCATACTGGTAACCTGGCCTCCAAGAAAGACCTCTCCTGTCTGGTCTCATTCATTCATTCGTTTGAACATTTTTGCACACCCCTCCTCTGGCGGGCTCTGGGGATGCTGGGACTCTGAGTTCTGGTCCCAGTATTGTGCCACACGTCTTTGCTGGTCTCTGCCTCCTTTCTCTCCCTCCTTCCACACAGTGGTAGGAGAGGACTTTCTCTCTGGTGTCTCCGTCCCGCTCACATGGATCTGCTGTAAACCCAGGCCCGATGCTCCCCTTGCTCCCAAGCCAGCACCATCCCCTGCCTCCCAGCCTCCCCTGGGCCTTTGCTTCTTTCTTGTCAGCTGGATGGCCCGTTCTTCCCAGCAGGTGCAGCCCCTAATGCTTTCCCCTCCAGGTCTCAGGCGCCGCCGGAGCTCCGCTCACACCTTGAACCAGGCCTCCAGCAGAAGCCATGCCCTGCTTACACTCTATATCAGCTGCCCATCTGTGAGTGCCCGGTGGGGGAGGGGCTGGCCTGGGACCACCCCGCCTCTGCCTGTGTAAACCAACCTGGGCACCCATAGCGGTGGTCATGGAAGCCCGTAGCCCATGGAAGAATCGTGGGGGCAGTTCTTCCCAAGTCTCCATCAACCTCTGGTCCTCCAGGCCCAGCAGGTGCCTCCTGCAGACCCCGAGGTGCCCCCTGTGGGTGGGAAGCTGTGCTTCGTAGACCTGGCTGGCAGTGAGAAGGTGGCAGCCACAGGATCCCGCGGGGAGCTGATGCTTGAGGCCAACAGCATCAACCGCAGCCTGCTGGCCCTGGGTGAGATCTGGGAGCCCGCGGGACTGACTTCCTGCATCCTTCCTCTGGGCTGGACCCCTCGCTGGCCCCAGGGGGAACCACAGGAGTTGTGGTGCATAGGGGAGGGCTGGAGCCTGGCCCAGGAGCCAGGAGCCTCATTCTGGCTCCAGTTCTGCAACTGACTCCTCTCCACTTAGAATGTTCCCTATTGGTCTGTACACTTAAGGTCCTCAGGTGGTAACACTCAGCTGCACAGTATGAGCTCCTCAGGGACCTTCTACCTTGTGCAGCTGGAAGACGTAGATCCCTTAGGACCCAGCCTCGGGAGTTGTGCATGGTGTGCTAGGGGTGCTGGTGAAATTCCTTTTCATTCAGTTCCTTGTTAGAGATTTCCTGAGCCCCTGCCAAGTGCCAGGCCCTCTGCTAGGCACTGGGAATCAGGGAGGACAGGGCACCTGTGCCCCCAGGGAGCCCCAGTTTGAGAAGGGAGAGCAGGAATGAGATCAGGTGGAACGAAGAGGTTAGAGTCACGTGGGCCTGGGTAGAACACCCACCTCTGCAGCATCTCAGCTGTGTGGCTTTGGGCAAGCAGTGTGACTTCTCTGAGCCTTGCTCTTCCCACCAGGTCATTGCATCTCTGTCCTGCTAGACCCACAGCGGAAGCAGAGCCACATTCCTTTCCGGGACAGCAAGCTCACCAAGTTGCTGGCGGACTCACTGGGGGGTCGTGGGGTCACGCTCATGGTACTTGAGGGGTTAGCAGGGAGGCCTGGGACCCAAGGAAGGGGCTTCTCTCGAGGAGCACTCAGGGGAGGTCCTCCCCAGGTGGCCTGTGTGTCCCCTTCAGCCCAGTGCCTTCCTGAGACGCTCAGTACCCTGCGATATGCAAGCCGAGCTCAGCGGGTCACCACCCGGCCACAGGCCCCCAAGGTGAGCAGAGGGGACACAGGCAGAGAGGACAGGCAGGGGAGATGGCGTGGCAGGAGCACCATCGCCACCGCCAGGCAACGCCTGGAGCCTGAATTGGCATCATGATTGAAGCCTGGTGCTAGGCCAGATTTGGGACTGGGGTCGGAATCCTAGAGATGGAGTTGGGTACAGTGGGGGCAGGGTCCCAGCCAAGGTCATAGTCAAGGTCTGGGGTCGGAGCTGATGGCTATGATTTAGGATCTTCCTCGGATTTCACTTGCCTGAAGCTGTAGCCCTGTGGCGTCTGATCCCGTCAGATCTCGGAAGCTAGGCAGGGTCCGGCCTGTTCAATACCTGGATGGGAGACTGCCTGGGAACACCAGGTGCTGTAGGCTTGGGAGACGGACCTGGCAACCCCCTCCCAAAAATCAATTTGCCATTGAAAACCCTATGAACAGCAGAGAAGCACTGGCAGTAGTGTTTCGCCTGTTGTATGTAGGGTCACTATGAGTCAGACACCAACTCGATGGCACCTAACAACAACAAGAGAATTTCACTTGGGATCATGGTGAAGACTTGAGCTGAGCTGCGGTCTGATGTGGGATCAGAATCTGGGCTAGGGCTGGGACAGAACTGAGTTTTGGGTTTGTGTTGCAGCCCTGTGTGGCTGCAATTGGGACCATCTAGGATGACATCGTTAGAGGGATGCAGCCTTGGGGCAGGACACAGGCAGGCAAGGGAAGTGTGGGCTGGATTCCATGCCCTGCGCATTCCTATAGCTGGGAGCCCGCGCGTAGGGCACGGCTTGCACAGTCATAAGTGCGCCTCTGGGCCTCTTGCTCTGCAGTCCGCTGGGGCAAAGCAGCCCGTGCGTGTGGAGACAGAGGTTCTGCAGCTCCAGGAGGAGAACCGTCGCCTGCGGTCTCAGGTGGACCAAATGGACGCCAAGGGTATGAGCCTCCTGGGGGAAGAGGGAGGTGATGAATAAGCTCGGGCTCCTGTGGACCCAGCGGCCTCCTGCTTTCCCACAGCCCCAGGGCTCCGTGGGGCCCGGGTGGCCTGGGCCCAGCAGAATCTCTATAGGATGCTGCAGGAGTTCATGCTGGAGAATGAGAGG
Source organism: Pedetes capensis (assembly GCA_007922755.1). Classification (NCBI taxonomy): domain Eukaryota; kingdom Metazoa; phylum Chordata; class Mammalia; order Rodentia; family Pedetidae; genus Pedetes; species Pedetes capensis. The sequence continues at coordinate 56,595 of VMDO01006714.1, forward strand.
CTCAGGTAGGGCCCAGCCACAGCTGGGACTCTGTCCCCACCCATCGCTGCCAAGATGCCTCCCCTAACCGGCCCCGGGCTCCACTCTGTCCCCGCCTGCCTCCTGGGGCTGCTACTTTCTGTCTCCCCCAGGAAAGAAATCGACCAGCTGCAGAGTGGCCGGGAGCTGGCCCGGGATGAGCAGCGCATCCTGGCCCAGCAGGTCCGCGAGCTGGAGAGGTGAGCACAGCCACAGCCACCACTGGGAGGCAGGCCTGGGACAGAGGCGGCTGGGGAAGGGGCCTCTCAGAATGAGTGAGCACTGGCCTCCACGCCGGGCCCATCTGGCCTCCAGTTCCGGCTCTGCCACCTCCTGGCTGCGTCACCCTTGGCCAGCCCTCTGACATCTTACCTCCCAGGCCTCTCTTCTGTGAAATAGGGGTGTAGTTCACTCACCTCAGAGGGGTGTCTGGAGATTGGGAGGAATGAGCTGACCTGTGAGGTGCTGAGAATGGGGCGGGCACATGGCGCATACGCCAGGGGTCTCTGTCGAAGGGGACCTGGAGGCTGGCCTGGGGAGGGCTGGAGGCTGCAGGCTTGGACACCATTCTTTCCCCAGGCGCCTCCTCTCGGCCCGCTCCCTTCACCAGCCGGGCCCTGCCCCCGCCCAACTGTGCTCTTGCCTGATGGCGCCTGTGGCCACCTGCCACGTGAGTCTCACCGCCCGCCCTAGGGGTGACAGGCTGGGATGTCCCTGCACCACTGATGGGTTCTCTTGCAGGCACTGCCACCCCTCTGCGCCTGCCCCTGGTGCCACCTCTGCCCTCTGTGCCAAGTGCCCCTGGCCCGCTGGGCATGTCCACGGCGGGAGCACCACCTGCCACAGGTAGGAAAGGCCTGGGGCGGGGCCGAGGGAGCCAGAGCCCTCTATCCAGGAGTCAGCAGTGGGGTTGTCTGGGCCCCAGGGCGTCTAGGGCGCGAGGTGGCACCACAGGGAGTGAAGGGCTGGCTAGGGCTCCCTGCCCAGGGATTGGATGTCTTTTTACGTCCAAGACCTGTCCTGCCTTCTTCTAGGACCACACTCAGTCACTCATTCGTTCATTCACGTGCGTCCTTGCCCATTCGTGCGTTTACTTCTCCGACAAGATGCCCCAGCCCCTGGCTTCGGGCCCGCCTCTGCTCCGACCTCTGAGGGTGTGGAAGGGTGTGAAGGGTGGTCCCTGCCTGTCAGGGGCTCCGAGTCTCAGGAGAGGACATTACAAGAACCCCTGCAGCCCACAGGGGACATCGGCCACGGCCCACACCATGTGCTCTCCTGACGTTCTTGGCACCCCGTGGGCAGGCCTGGCCAGGGGTGATGGCCCACAGCAGGGAATTGGAGCATGGACAGGCAGGGCTACAGTCACGGAGTGTGGCCTCTGGTCTTTCCTGCAGGTGCCAGACCCTGAGGCCCCAGGGGGCATGCCCTTGTCTGCCCGGCCCCCACCCTGGGCACCCCCGTGCAGCTCTGAGTCTGCCAAATGCCCAAGAGAGAGGTGAGAACAGCCCTGGGGCACTGGGGAGAGAGGGAGGGCGCCTGGGGACACAGAGGCTCACCTCCCACCCCCATCACCCTGGCCCAGGAGCCGCAGCGACGGGACGCAGACCCAAGTCCTGGCAGAGATGCTAATTGGGGAGGAAGTGGTACCCTCGGCACCCCCACTGCCTGTGGGGTCCCCAAGCACAGCACCAACGCCACCTAGAGGTGAAGAAGGGAGAGAGGGAGGGGCCCTGCGGGTTCTCCAGGCCTCAGGCTTCTTGTCTTTGAAATAGGGTGGGGCCGAGAAGTGACTTCTAAGCCCTTTCTAGTTCCCACCCTTGGAATTCTCTTGTTAGGCCCACCTGCAGCCCCAGATGGGGTCAGGGAGAGGGTGGTGGGGATGCTGAGTGTGGGCGGGGGAGGTCCAGGGAGGGCTGGCCTCGAGGCTAGGCTAGCTGCTCCTTAGGTGGGGCCGGGCTCCCCAACCTGGCCCAGAGACTGGAGGCCCTCCGACACCAGATTGGCAGCTCCCTGCGCCGTGGCCACAGCCAGCCGCGCCCCAGCGAGGGTGCCCGGAACCCCGGCCAAGGCCTCCCTCCGTGCTGAAGGCCGAGCACAGCCTGGACCCTGCAGTGGGCCCTGGGCTGGCTCTGCGTGCCTGGGCCTGTCTCCCCATATGGGAGCAGGACGGCAGTGCTGTGCATCCTGCGGCTCTTGGGGCTGGGGGCAGGGCCTGGAAGGGGCCACATGAAGGAGCAAAGAGAGGGTGCTGCCCCAGGCTACAGAAATGAGAAATGAGACTGATTCTGGAGCAACCAGCAGGTGACAAAACCTATGAATAAAGAAAGGTGTCCACTCAGCCTGACCAGAGTGTCCTGGGTGGCCGTCACTTCTGCGCCAGCTAGTCCATGAGGCGAGGGGCTCCTGGGGGAGCCTGAGGAGGAGCAAGGACCCTTGGGACAGGTGCATGTCCCCTTCCGATTTGGAGTGACCTGAGTTCCCATTACCTTTCATGCATTAAGTTTTAAGTGAGCAGCTGCCATGTGCCACTGGCAGGCATGGGGGAGCAGTCGGTGGGCGCCTTGGTGAAGGAGACAGGAGGAAACTGGCTTGGCTGGAGCTGCAGCAGGTGCATGGCCTGGGACCCATTTGCCCTGTGCCCTGTGCTGGCCAAGTGGATCCTGATACCAGGAGCTCAGGAGTCCTGCCTGCACATGCTATACGTCCGCCCTGGGACCCTGGGCATTCCTCCGCCCACCTGGACTCTTCTCCAGTTTTCAGTCACTTAAATGGAGGGACACAGCTCCCTGTCCCGCTGAGTTCTCATGAGAGTCTAAGAGGTGAGGAATGTCAGGCGCTCTGGCAGAAGTCCCCAGGAGGAAGTACAGACATGCCCTGAGGAGTGTGGGGGGTGCAGGGGACTCCTCACAGAAAGCCACAAGCCAGCCTAACTCTCCCTTTAGCATAAGGGAAACCAAGGTCCATGCAGTTCATTTGTTTGTACATTCATTGATTCCTTCATTCATTCATTGAACAAGCACCACTGATTTGCATCAAGTGCAAATGAGCCAGAAGGTGCAAGTAAGACCAACAGGAAGCCAGATGCTGTGGCCCAAACCTCTAATCCTGGTGACTGGGGAGGTGGAGTCGGGAGGACCACAAGTTTGAGGCCAGAGGCAGCCTGAACAATTTAGTGAGACCCTGTCTCAAAAAAGTAAAAATATGGGCTGGAGGTGCGGTTCAGTGGTGGAGTGTTTGCAAAGTAGGCACAGGACCTACCCTCCAGTACCTTAAAAAATAAATAAATAAAAAGACTAATAAAAGGCAAGGTGGCTTTGCCCAAATTGCCCACACACAGGCAGGGGACAGACAGACCTTTACAAAGTTCCATGGGGTTTAATTCCCTCATGTGTCTATCAGCCTGTCATGCTGTGAGGGCTCACATACTGCTGAGATGCTGAAAGCTGTGCCACCAGTATTTCAGATGCCAGCAGGGCCACCCATGGCACACAGGTTTCAGCCCAGCTTCCAGACTAAGACAGATTAGGGAGAAGGACCCGGCAGCCCACTCCCGAAACACTTAGCCATTGAGAACCCTATGAATAGCAGAGATGGACTGTCAAATACAGATCCCCCTAGGCTGGAGGGCATTCAAGAAATACCTGAGGAAGAGTTGTCTCCTCAAAGTAGAGTCAACCTTAATGACGGGAATGGAGTAAAGCCCCTGGGATGTCCTTTTGCTGATGTGGCGCAACTCAAAATGAGAAGGAGCATGGTAGCTGCAACCTTGGGCTCAAACCAAAAGATCATGTGCCCGACACAGTATTGGGTAGTGTGTCGTTCTGTTGTACATAGGGTCACTATGAGTTGGGTTCACCTCGATGGTGCCTAATAACCACAGCATGGGCTTTGACAGGGAAACCTGGGGACTCAGAGGAGAACTGCCCAATTGGCAGCTGTCTTGAGGGTTGAGTTGCTTGCTGAGGACACAGTGAAGGCCTGGACACCCTGCAAAGGTGCAAGGGTTGAGAGGCAAAGGCCCCAGGCCCCCAGGCTCCACATTTCCCAGGCGAGGAAGTACAGGGCCTGGGAGCCATGTCCAGAGTTTGGCCTCGTGTGGGGGGCCAAGGAGACCTAGGGCAGGGCCTTCAGGAGTCACAGCTTAGACTTGTACCTGGATCCTGCTGGCCACATGGGGGAGGTAGAGGCAGGCCAGCAACACAGCCACCAGCACTGAGAGGCAAGGAGACCCTGGACCAGTTCCTGACCAGGCCTCAGGTGGAGCCTCCCCTGGGCCCTGGGCCCTGGTCATGGATGAGTGTCTAGCAGACCAGCCTTGCCACAGGCCCTGGGAGCACTGGAGGAGGAGCAGGAGCCTGGGGCTGCCGCCATCTGGAGGCATCCCATCTCTGAAGAGAGTGATGGCCTGAGGAAGCCGGTCCCACATCCCTCACCGGGCTCCCTGGTGTGAGAGTGAACCAGGAAGATTTAGGGCTCTGCTGTGCCCCAGCATTCTAGAAAGCACCCCTAGCAATGTCTCTGAAGTGTACCTCCGTACCCCAGGGAAGCAAGGGCCCAAAGATAAAACTAGGGGCCTCTAGGCTCCTATGAGTGTGCTGGGTGACTTGGGACAGCCTATTGGGCCTCCCCCCAGTATAGGGTCCCTGATTCCTGAGTCTATCTATGTAGTATAGGTCCCTTCAGCTAGGGCGAACTGGGTCAGCCCAGGCCAGAACCCTCCAGGGCCAGACATTAAGAAGTATCACTTGTGATGGGCATTAGAGGTGTTCAGCAGTGGCCAGGATGTGCCTGGAAGGCCAGGGTGCATGGAGGCAGAGCCCAGGGATGAAGGGTGATAGCCAGATACAGGCAGACAGAGCCAGCTGCAGTGAAGCCCACAGACTGAGCCATCAAATTCCAGTCACTAGTCATCCATTATCCATGACTGATTCTGAGAGGGATGATTAATTTTGATTGTCACTTTTATTAGATTGAGAAGCTCCCAGGGCTTAGCACACCCCTGGGTGTGTGTGAGGAATGTTCCCAGAGAGGATTCACTGGGAGGAAAGACACCTGACTGTGGGTGGCACATCCAGTAGGCTGGGGGCCTGGGCAGAATAAAAGGGGAAGAAGGAGAAAGCCAGTGGAGTGCAGACATTCCCTGCTGCCTCTGCTTTCTGGTCCAGCATAATGTGAAGTGCTCTGCTATGCCATGCCTTCCCTGCCATGATGGACTGATGCCTCTGAAACGGTGAGCCAAATAAACCTTTCCTTCCTTATGTTGTTCCTGTCAGATATTTTGCTCACAGTGATGCAAAAGCTAATAATACACTGGGCAAGTGACTTAGCTGCCCTGAACTTGTCACCTCACGTCCAGAATGGATACGATAATAGCATCCCTTTATAGAACTATCATGGGGATGAAATTCTCTGACACTTAGAAACTGAGTGTCACATGAGGGTTTGCCTCTTGCAGAGAATTTAGCCAAAGGCAACTTGGGGTCAACAGACAGTTTGATGGAATTGACAGTTCAGGCTCAAAAATACATTTGTTCAATAAGTATCTGTTGAGAACTTACTTTGGGCTAGCATTACTGCCATCGAATATAGACAGTAGCCAAGAAGATGGGTGAAATACATGGTATGCCGGATACTGATATACACTATGGGGTAAATAGCAGGTAGAGCTCTGGCTCAGCGGGGGTACAATTCTAAATACAGGGTTCTAGATAGGTCTCACGGAGGTGATGTTTGTGCAGAGACCTGAAGGGAGTGGGGAGCCCAGTGACCAGCATCAAATCCCCTTTTCTAATATCTAGATGCTGTATCAGCTTGGTAGCCCCACAGGTCCATCCCTGGGCTCTCCCCAACCCCCAAAACTCTTATCTCACTGTTCCTGGCCCTGCTCACTGGGAGGTCCTCTGCTTTGGGGTGGGGGCTAGCACTGAGCATGAGAGCTTTTCTTAGTCACCTCTGTGGAGGACAGATGGGGGCCATCCCGGGGGTCCCTGGTCCTGGTTGGCTTATTTGTGCCTGGCTGATTCCCCTGCAGCCAGCCACGATATTCCAGCTCCCTAGTTCCAGCCCAGGCCCCAGCTCAGCAGGAGCCCCACTTCCTTTCCCCCAGGAGAGAGACAAGACTCCAGGGGATTGGCCCCTGCTGCCCCTGACTCTGGGGCTGTGTGTCCATCTGTCAGTCAGCACCCTCCCTCATGACGGCCACTTCTCTAGGGTCCCTGAACTTGGGAGATCCGCCAGGACTCCGGTTGCAAATCCAGACTTCAGACACATTCAGCTCTTCCTGAGAACCATGGACTCAGGAGGGTTCTTCTGGGTCCCCGAAAGCCACAGGCCTCCTGCAGAGTGCTGGAACTGGGGGCGGGGTTCTGGTCCCTGAAGACAGCGTAGTCATTCTCAAGAACTATCAAGGTTGCCAGTGCCTTGGAATATTGGGATTGAGAGAAACTACAAAACCTTGAAGGGCTAGGAATTTCCCAGAATTCCACATCCATACATCTCTCTGGAATTTTAAAACACTGGGGTCTGAGCCGGGCACGGTGGTGCATGCCTGTAATCCCAGCGGCTTGGGAGGTGGAGGCAGGAGGATCAAAAGTTCGAGACCAGGGGCAGTCTGTGTAACTTAGCGAGACCCTGTCTCAAAAACTAAAAAAAAAAAAAAAAAAAAAATGGGCTGGGGGTGCAGCTCAGTGGTCCAGCACTTGCAAAGCATGCAAGCCCAAGGCCCTGGGTTCAACCCCCAGTACCACAAACAACAACAACAACAATAAAAACCCCAAAAAACAAAAAAGCAAAAAAACCCACTGGGGTGTGGTAGGGAGGGGACCTGGACAGGAGCTCTGAAGGCCATCCATGAGTTTCTAGAAAGCTGGAAAATCTCAGGTGACTGGATGTCTAGACCTTTGGTGGTATCCCCCAGATCCCCCAGTGCAGAATGGGGAGACTGCCAGAAAGCATGGCGGAAGGAAGGCATGAGCTTCGGGAAGAGGACAGTGGGCATATGTGTTTAAAAGGCTGGGCGGGCTCAGTGGAGGCCAAGAGTCAGACCACAAGAGTCAGAGTCAGTGCCAGGGACATCTCACTGCTCCGGCCCCGCCAGCCTTCCCTGGCTACCCCAACAGGCCCTGACTTCTCTCACTTGGGCGTTTTCCTCCGTTGGCCTAAGCACACATTGGCCCCCAATTTGTATTCAATTTCATCCCCTTTAGGGTGGCTTTCAGCCTGTCATGGGATATCTTGTGACCTCTTAAGTGTCTTTTTCCATCCCCATCTTCCTGCTGAACTTCCGAGGGTTCATCTGCCTTGGTTTTAGGCAAACGTACATGGCGAGGCAAGAAGGGGTGGCAGGTGTGGTCCTGGTGGGCATCCTGGTGGGCATGGCAGGTGGGTGCCATGGTTGGAAACTAGGACAGGAGCCCCCACCATAGACCAACGGTGTGAGCCAGACAGGCCCCCTGGCCAGCGGGCAAGAACGATCTCTGCCAGGTGGGCAGAGGGCCCGCCTTAGGCAGCTTCATCCAGCTCTGGTCCTGTGAGTGCCCATTCACCACAAGGCCCATCACTTCAAGACCAGGCCTCCTCTAACTGCGGACAGGTGGCGCTAGTCCGCCACCGAACCACGGCCTTGTTCTCAAGACAATTCCAGTGGAGTGAGGGAAAAAGGCAGGCCAAGTGACAATTACCATGCAATAGAAATAAATGTAACAATTACCCTATTTATCCAGTGCCAGGCGCTGCTTGCAGCCCTTGCCATGGGTTGTCTTTCCTTCCCCACCATTCCAAGAAGGAGGTACCGTTATTATCTTCCTTTTGCAGCGAGGAAAGCAGGGAGGAAGAGGTTCAGGAACTTGCCTAAAGTCACAGCCAGTAGGTGGCAGAAGTGATATCTGTGCCTGATTGGAATGGCTCCCGAATAAGTGCTCTGGGTCACCCTGGTGCTCCACCCAGCGAGACCTCAGAGGGCAGGTGGAGGAGCAGCTTCCCCTCCAAGTCCGGATGCCCTGCGCACAGTGGGGACCATCCACTGAAGCCTGGCACATCTCTGCAGGGCCACATCATGCAGAGGCATTTTGTTAAACAGAGAAAGAGATTTTCGAAGCTCATTCCCCCCCACCCCACAGAGGAAGCTTCTCCACCCCAAAGACAAAGAAATTCTTTTTCAACTCCCCAGTGAAGCAGGCCTCTGGGCAGCTCGGGCTAGAACTTAGAGAATCAGAAGTGGAGACTTGAACTCCAGCCTTGGGTGGGCAGGGCCCTCAGTGAGGAGGTCTTGGGGTCTCTAGGCCAGAGTCCTTTCTCAGCCTCCATCTTCCCAACTTATCAGCTGTGGGATCCGGGCCAAGGTTGTTGTTGTTAGGTGCCATCGAGTCAGTGTCCAACTCATAGCAACCCTACGTACAACAGACAAAACACTATTGTCAGTGCTTCTCTGCTATTCATAGGGTTTTCAATGGTGGATTGATTTTGGGGAGTGGGTTGCCGGGTCCTTCTCCTCAGGCCAAGGTGGTTAGCCTCTGTGAACCTCAGTTTCCTCCTCTGTAAAGCGGGGATAAAATTGGTATACCCTAGGCAGAGCGAGGCTGGGATTTAGCTCAGTTGGTAGAGCACTGCCAAGGTCCCGAGTTCAATTCTCTGAGGTCCCGAGTTCAATTCTCAGCACTGAAAAAGGGGAGAAGGATGTGGCAACCCACTCCCAAGGCAATCCCGAAACAGCCATTGAAAACCCTATGAGGGTCGCTATGGGTTGGACTTGACTCGACGGCACCTAGTAACAATAACAGGAGGGGTGAAGTGCTCACAGAGCATGATAAGCATTAAAAGTGAATCCTTATAAACTTTGGAACAGAGCCTGATGTGCAGTGCTACCTCTTATTATTCACAGTCTTACTGATGGGTGCCCTCATTACCAAGATTCTCTCATTCCTGTATGGAGTTGTGTAAGTATCTGGCCTCTTGCTGTTGCAGACCCATGAACTTGATGATTTCAGCTCTGCTGGCTCTTTTCCCACAGGGTGACCCTCCGGGCATGGACTCTCCCAGGAAGAGGAGTGGCCAGTGAGAAGAAGAGCCAGGAAAAAGTTCACACTGCTTTCCAAGGAAGCCGATGGGGACAAATTGCTTTGCCTTTCTTGAAGAATGACCAGCGGGACTTTCCAAAGATCCCAGCTTTCCTCATGCTTTCAGGAAAGGGCAGCTTCTGTCTTTTCATGCATGTTGGGTGGCATCTGTTGGGCCAGTCAGGTGTCAGGGCAGGCCCTGGAGGTCCTGCTTCCGTGGGCAGGTACCCCCAGCCTGAGAAGAGTGGGAGAGTGACATCTCCTTCCTGGATACAGACAAGGCCTTCGGAAGTTCATCTGAGAGCTGCAGGCTCTGTCCTCAGGGTGGCCAGATCACTAGGACACTTGGGACTCCAAATTGGCCCACTTTCTGAGCTGCTTCTCCAGGTTTAGCCACTGGCTACTGCAGTCAGGGATCCGGACTGACAATATCTCAAGGCACAAGGAGTAAGCTAAGCCCTCTCCAAGAGCAGGACATCCATCATCATTTAACCTCACAGACCTCTATGAGCTCAGTTATTGTTAGGTGCCGTGGAGTCATGTCCGACTCATAGCGACCCTCATAGGGTTTTCAATGGCTGTTTCAGGATTGCCTTGGGAGTGTGTTGCCACATCCTTCTCCCATGTTGCAGTGCCGGGAATCGAACTCTGGACCTCAGAGACTGCAGAGCAGCGCTCTACCAACTGAGCTAAATCCCAGCCCTCTATGAGCTCAGACCAACCCCAGTTAACACAGGAAAAGCCCCCAGTGTGGGCAGGAGGGGGGTCATTTAGTTAGACTCAAACAGGCAGCTGGGGTCACAGCCACGACTGGAACCAGGATCAGTGTGGGTCTAAAGGTCTGCTGCTGGGCTGTGCATCTCCCAGCCACTGCACAGACAAACCCAAACTTGGCCCAAGGCAGACTAGCACCAAGCCCGGACTCTTTGAGATTTAAACTGTACTCATGAGTAGCCCAGTTATTCATCATTTGCTCACTCACTTTGGGGTACACTGATTTCCATCTCCAGCCTCCTTCAGCTGTTTTCTACTAAAGTGGCCCTTCTTGGAGTCTGACCTAAATTTCTCCTCTGGTTCGAAGTCCATCAGCTGTGTTTACTGAACACCTACTATATGCCTGCCTGCAGCCGTAGCCCTGTGGAATCCGATCCCGCCAGATCTTGGAAGCTAAGAAGGGTCAGGCATGGTTAGTACCTGGATGGGAGACTGCCTGGGAACACCAGAAGCTGTAGGCTTGGGAGAAGGACCTGGCAACCCCCTCCCAAAAATCAATCTGCCATTGAAAACCCTATGAACAGCAGAGAAGCACTGACAATAGTGTTTCCCCTGTTGTACAGAGGGTCGCTATGAGTCGGATACTGACTCGCTGGCACCTAACAACAACAACAACAACTATATGCCCAGGGAAGACCTGGTGTGGCAGACACCAAGCACGACTTGCTGAGGAAGGGAGACTTAGCCCATCTCCTGCTATGGAAAACCCCATGCAGGGAAATCCCAAGGCTTTACGTATCCAAAAGAACATGGCCAGGAGGTCTTGCTGGTTATCAGGGGGACAGGGCCCAAGAGGCCTGCAGAGAGCCTTGGATGCCAGGGAGACAGATCTAGAGTTGCTTTGCTGCTCACTGCTGTGTGAGCTTCAACACCTGCTTACCTGGTACCCCAGCCTCTGTTTCCCTGTTTGCAAAACAGGGCTACCAGCATTTCCTGTAAACTCCTTAATAGGGAATTCAGTAAAATCGGTTTGTAGAGTTCTTAGCACATGGTGTGGAAGATAGTAAGAATTTAATAAAGTGATTATGCAGGTTACAGTCGTCTTTGTCTATAGCAACTATTGCCCAATTCCCAAGGGGCCTTTTTTTTTTAAGGGCCCCTACCAAGCCTCAAGCTCTCTAGCAGGGTTGGGGATGGGCAGGGGGAACCTGAACGTTTTATCCTTACCAGGAGCTTGTAATCAGGTTTGAGGCAAGGAAAGCTGGGCTCTAACCCTGGTTTGCTTCAGGCCTCTGAGCCTCTTCCTGTCTGTACACAGCAATCTTGAGTGCAAACCCTGGTCTCTCTGGAAGTTCTCTACTGCCCCCTGGTGGACATGGGATCTCACAACCTCTCAGCGCAATTCCAGCCTGAAGGCGGGGCGTGGTGCTGAGCGCAGGTCCCCCGATTCTGCACAGTGGGGGATGGCCCATCACCTAGTCCTTATTTCAGCCACGTCCCACAATTGAACATCACCCCTCTTTGGAGGCCTAGATGAGGAAGCTGAGGCCAGGAAGGGAAAGGACTACCCCGTGGTCACCAGCAAGTCACAGAAGTCCCTGCGGGGCCTTGCTCTTGGGGACAAATGGGGAAATGAGTGACAAAGCCTGGCAATAGCCGGGCAGTGAGAACCTCCTCTGTCACCTCGCTGGTCGTGGTGGCTCTGGTGCTACCCACCTCCACTTCTCCTTGGTGCCCCTGAAGGCCAGACTGTGGCAGGGAAGAGAGCAGGGCCAGCATGGGAGGCCAGGCCTCCCAGGCAGGCAGGAAGGCTGCTCTGCCGAGTCCTTCCACCCTTAGCAGAGGAGCCTGAACATGGCCACACCCTCTGGCCCAAGTTGGGACCACGCCCTCCACAGGCCCCTGGGTCCAGTCTGCGAGTCCCAGGCCCTGGCTTCCTTCCTCCTGAAAGGCCTCCTGGAGAGCTGCTGTCCCCTGACTCCCGAGTGGGCTCCCCTGGTCACAGATCTGACTGATGCTCCTTTCTAAGGACCCACCAGGCCCCCTGTGCACTCAGGATGAGGTGCAGGCCTTGGACCCCGCCCCCAGCCCCACCCCCCAGCCCCTGGCCACGCCCCTCTGTCCCCCAAGCTCCAGACCCAGGGGCTGTTTTTGATCTTGTTCCCGTTCCAAATGCATTTCTTTCTGTTTCCTTCTCTGTGTCTGGATGGCCCTCCCCTTGCCCACGCTGCCACCCGTGTACTTGGGTCTGGCGAGCGCCCCCTCTCGGGTCCGACCCCTCCCTAGCCTCTGCTTCCCCACCATCATGGTGAGCATCGCACCTTACTATCTTCTCCCTCATCTGGTCCCCCGCAGACCTTGAAGACCCCAACCCATCCCAGGTGCCAAGCGTGAAAGAGGAAGTGAAGGAGAGAATCCGTGACGGGAGAAAGCCTGGGCGCGTCAGCCAGGCCTGTCTGGCCCCTGCCTGGGCCACAAGCTGGGGGACTCCTTCCCTGACCCCAGGGTTCACCTAGAAATTGAGGTCTCGCCCGGCACGGTGGCGCACGCCTATAATCCTAGCGGCTCGGGAGGCGGAGGCAGGAGGATCGCAAGTTCAAGACCAGAGGCAGTCTGCATAACTTAGTGAGACCCTGTCTCAAAAAGTAAAAAAAATGGGCTGGGAGTGTAGCGCAGTGGTCCAGCACTTGTAGAGCATGCAAGCGTGAGGCCCTGGGTTCAACCCCCAGTACCACACACAAAAAATAAATAAATAAATAAATAAATAAAAATAAAGAAAGAAAAAAAAAAGAAAAAGAAAAGAAATTGAGGTCTCCATTCCTTCCCTCACTAGGTACCCCTGAAGCCTCCTGCCTGGGACAGACCCTCCCCCTCCCCTAGAAATGGTTCTGGAAACTGGCCAGTTCCCATGGACTCCTGAATCCTTGGGTTCCCCTGGAGGGCAGGGCGGGGGAACTTTCATCTCCCACCCAGAGAGCCAGAGGGGACAAGGGCCAGCCCTCCCACCCCACTGACTACCACCATTCTCTTGGCCCCTGGTTAATTTTTAAAAAACAGCAGCTCAAAGTCCAGGTGGCCTTGGCAGTGATTTCCCTCTGTTTGCTCTGGTTAATAATCTCAGGAGCACAAACAGCCCGGAGGAGGAGAAGAGACCAACATCCTGGACCCTTCCTGTCCCTGGATCCTCTCCCCCCGCCCCTCAGGCAGACTGTGCTCTGAACCTATATCCATGTTCCAAATTGGCTAGGATGGGAGCTGAGTCACCCCTGAGCGCCCTGGGTTCCCATCTGGACACCAGGCTGGTAACCCTAAGCCTACAGACCTGCCCAGAAGGTCAGAGGAGTCGTCTTAGTCCTGTGTACAGCTCAAGCAGGGGGTGGGCCCTTTGAATGTCACCCAGGAAGGCAGGGGACAGTTCACGTAGTGCTTCCACAAACAGTGTTCCTCTTCACCTCTTGGCAGGCAAAACAGGGACTGTTATCTTCAGTTCAGAGATTAGGAAAGAGAGAAAACCATCCCCCAGCTCATGCAGAACAAAAAAAGTCAGAGTGTCTGGCTTCTAGTTTTCTGCCCTTCCCATTAACTTCAGACCACCTCCTCACTACAGCCGTGAACCAAACCATAAAAGACTGAGAAACTTTGTGAACACAAGGGAAGTAACTGCTCCAGTAAGTTAAACCAAGACAATTGCTGCATTCAAAAGTGTATCATAGCTGGGCATGGCGGCGCATGCCTGTAATCCCAGCGGCTTGGGAGGCAGAGCCAGGAGGATCGCAAGTTCGAGACCAGAGGAAGTCTATATAACTTAGCAAGACCCTGTCTCAAAAAGTAAAGAAAAAATAAAAAAATAAAAAAGGCCTGAGGGCCCAGCTCAGTGGTCCAGCACTTGCAAAGCATGCAAGTGCGAGGCCCTGGGTTCAACCCCTAGTACCACACACACACACACACACACACACACACAAAAGTGTTATCATGGCTTTGAGCTTCCTGGCAGCCAAAGCAAAAAGAAAAAGCAATTGGTAGCTAAGTTGTCTGTAATGGAGCAGAGTAAACACAGTCACTTATAAATGAAGATACCCTTGCTCTGGCTACCACCTAGAATTTAGAGAAAGGAGATGATGCAACTTTTTGGGGTATCATGCACTATGAGTGAGTGAGTACCATGCACTATGTAGGGGGACCCCTAATTTTCACGGGAACAGGGTCTTGTTCTCAGATACGCCTGCATTAAGAGGTCATTCCTATCTCTAACCAGAGGCTGCTGTGTGGAGAGAATGTTCCAGTGAAGAACGCTACCACTTCCTCCTCCCCCTCCCTAAGCCTTACAATGCTTGTTTAAAGTTACTGTAATGTTTCTTAGAGTTCCTGTCTAATTAAGTTTGCTCAAGTTTTAAATTTCCTGACCTGGGGAGCGGGGGAGGCTCTCTGAAGAGGAAGGATGGTTGAAACTTAGTTTCCTTGTGCCTTCCTGCCACCCCTCAAACTGTATAAAAACCCCAAGCCCCTCTCCTTCAGGGTCGCCTTCCCTCCCTTGCTAGGGAGACTATGGAGGGTTGACCCCGGCGCCGGAAATAAAGCCTCATGTTTATTGCATCGATCTGTGCCTCGGTTTCTCTCTGGGGCCTCTCTCCTCGAAGATCCTAATTTGGGGTCCTACACCAGATGAGGAGCAGGGAGGAAGGAAGAACAGCAGCTTTAACCCCCAGAGGAGAAAACATCAAGAGAGAGAGAACGCTATCGTGGCCAGGAATCTGAGTTCTGGAGACAAACAGATCTGGGTTTTTAAATATTCCCATTACAATTTTTCAATCCAGTGGCTACTGTATTCATTTCCTAGGGCTGCACTACAAAGGACCACAAACCACGTGGCTTAAAACAGTGGAAATGACCCTGCCCTGTCACAATGCTGGAGGCCAGAAGTTGGAGATCAGGTTTCCAGCAGGTCTGAAGAGGAACAGCCCTTGCCTCTTGCCAGGTTCTGGTGGCAGCTGTTGGCCAGTGGCTGGACCTGAAGCTACAACACTTCAGCCTCAGCTGCACCTTCATGTGGTCACCTTCCCTGCCTGGCTGTCTGAGTCTTCCTCTCCATTCTTTTATGAAAATACCAGTCATTGGAGTTAGGAGCCCCCTACCACCATGTTCCTACAGCCATATCACTGTGGCATCTGCTCCCGTCAGATCTCAGAAGCTAAGCAGGGTTGGGCCTGTTCAGTACTTGGATGGGAGACCGCCTGGGAACACTAGGTGCTGTAGGCTTGAGAGACGGACCCGGCAAACTACTCCCAAAACACCAATCCGCCACTGAAAAGTCTATGAATAGCAGAGAAGCACTGACAATACCATTCTGCCTGTTGTACAATAGGGTCACTATGAGTCGGACACGGACTTGATAGCGCCACACCTAACCTAAACCACCACCATCTAGCACAACCTCCTCTTAACTAATCCCATCCTCAGACAAGGTCATGTTCCGTGCTTCTGGGTGGGCATGGACTTTGGAGGGGTCTCTATGCAACCCAGCACAGACACGACCGGCTCTCACTATGGGTCAGAGTCTGTGCTATTTCCCTCCAGTGTTCCAGGCTCCAACCCTTGTCCCGATGCTAGGCCCCACGAACTGGTGGTGCCTTCATTTGCAGGTGAGAAGACCGGGGCGCTGAGAGGGTGAGCAAGTTGGCCCTGCTCTCCACCACTCCCACATGCTGCTTTTCCCAGCAACCCTACTTCTTAGGCACATCTCTTCCTGGAGACTCAAATGCACTTCCTGAGGTGGCTGTCGGGGTTAAGTTCAATCCTGTGGCACACGCAAAGCGCTGGGAACAAAGCCAACATAGAGCAGGTGCCCAGGGAATGGGCGTCATATTCCTTCTATCATTCGCAGGAAGCCCAGGGTCATGGAAAGAAGTCCAGGACAGGAGACCTGGGTTCTACCTTGGCTCTGCCACAGCCTTCGCTGTGGTCTCTGGCGAGTCACTTCCTCTCCCTGGGCCTCAGTTTTGTGAGGTGAGAAATGGACCCAATCAGGCTCTACCTGCTGGCTCACCACCCTGAGGTCCAGATGGAATGGCCCGGAAGGAAAGACCAGGCTCTCTCTGTGGCAGCCATCCTCACACAGCTCTCGTGAGAAGTGTGAGTGGGGGGAGCCGAAGGGAAGCCTTTTTGGGAGCTGAGCCCTATTGTGTTTGGCCAGTGTCCCTTACAAGACAGCCACTGTGGGTGGCTGGCTACAGGAATTGACCCCGGCCAGCCTGCAGGGATTGATCTGAGCTGGCCCCAAGGCCCTGATTGGTCCTGGCTGAGCAGAGCAAACAGCAAGGTCACCTACACACCTTGGGCCCCTTCCCCAGCCTCAGTTTGTGGCAGGGAGGTTGTGAGCCCTCTGTCCCCAGACTGAGCTGTGATCCAGCCGCCGCAGAGGAGCCAGAGCCATGCAGAGTCTCGGGGCCCCATTTCTGCTGCTGGTCGCCTGCCTGGCAATGCGTGCCAGCCCCACATCAACGCTAGCAGACGACATCCAGGTGCAGGAGAACTTCGACCTCTCCCGGGTAAGGCTGGCCTCTCCAGCGGGGGTTGCACAGCGGTGAGGTGTCTAAGCTACCGGGTCTCACCGGGCAAGTCCTGCCTGTCTTGGGGGCCCAGTCTCCCCCTTATGGAGCTACAGTGGTCAGTCCCTGAAGCTCCTCCTGTTCAGACTGTTTGGGACCCTGGGATTCTCTGAAGCTGGAACTCTCTCCGTCTGCCACTCATTCTGTGGGACACTCGTGTTTGAGGGTCCATGAGCCAAGTGTCTATACTTTCTGCTCTGTCCCCATGGGCTCCGAAGGATCTGCACATGGGGGGCCATGAGCTTCCGGCCTGGGCATGTGGGATTATGGGAAGAAGAGAAGGAGGACAGAGATTGGTGGGGGCTCCTGGGATTAGGAGGGAGCCCTGGCCTGATGCGGGCATGGCAACGTCAGTGCGTGCGTGCGTGTGTGCGTGCGTGTGTGTGCGTGTATGTGCGTGTGTGCGTGTGTGCTTGCATGCTTGCGTGTGCATGTGTGTGCATGCGTGTGTGTGCGCATGTGTGTGCACACATGTAGTCCCAGAGCTGCCTGCGGCCCCAGATCCGCCCTGAATCACAAAGTGACCTTGAACAGGTCCTTGCCCTCCAGCTGCTCAGTCTCCAAGTCTACACGAGGGGCTCCCAGATCCTTCTTGTTCTGACAACAGATGGGTTTTCTTTAGGGACAAGGGACAAGTGTGGGCAGAGAGTCCCTGGGGAGGACGCCCTTCTGGTAGTCCAGGAGGGCGAAGGGTTGGGGGCTTGGCGGCTCATTCCATGGGAACTTGTGGCTCCCTCAACTCTGTGACTGCTGTCAAGAGAAAAAGGCAGCGAGGTGTTCTGCGTGGCCTGGTCAGGGCCTTTGTGCTTCCCTGATACCTCCTAACTCGGAGCCGTGGGTGGCCTTGTGTGGTGGTGAGCGCTCTGCCACTGTTGGGCCCCAGCTTGGGGAGCAGTGGCTGGTGACTTTGGGGTGTGGGGTTTGTACCCCCTCACATGAACAGCCCAGATGCTTCCCCTCTGTGGAGATGGCTTCTGCAGAGCAGGTGGGATTCATATGCACACCTCCGTCCTGAGCTTGCCAGTGCCGGCAGCTCCACCGGGGGCCGTGAGACACTGCCACTTGAGGGGCTGGCCACTGAGAAGGAGGAGGGGAGCAGATGTCCGCCATGTCTTCTCCCAGGTCTGGGGCAAATCCAGATCCCCAGCTTTGGCTCCTCCTAGATCTACGGGAAATGGTTCAACCTGGCCATCGGCTCCACCTGCCCGTGGCTGAAGCGGCTCAAGGACAGGATGAGCGTGAGCACGCTGGTGCTGGGAGCCGGGGACACTGAGGCGGAGATCAATATGACCAAGACTCACTGGGGGTGAGCAGGGGAGCGAGAAGAACCAGGGGCCCTCAATCCCCGCTCCCACCCCCTTGGCCTGGAAACTTACAGGTCTCTGCTCCCAGCCAGGACCTGGCCTCTGAGCCCCAAAGCCCTCATCCCTGGGAGGGGGCCTTTTTGCTTTGTCCTGTTTGCATCTCAAGGGCCCTGCCCACAAAGCTGCATCATTTACAACCTGCTCCTCCTTGGATGTTCCTTAGCTCAGCAAGGGCACTGCTAGTTACCCCAGGGACCCGATCTGGGAACCTGGGGCCAGTGGGCCTGGGGGAGTCCCTGGCGTGCTCTCTACCACCACTGCCACTCAGTCCATCATGAAGCCCCGCCCATTCTTGTAAGCCCCTCCCACACAACCCCTTCTCCCCTCCCCACTGCCTTCTTTCCCTCCTGGTTGTCTATAGCAACTGCTCTGCTCTTCTCTCTGCATCCAACCCCATGCCTTTCACCTAATCCATTCTCAGTCAGCCACCAGAAAGCCCTCATCTGCGGAGGAGCATTGTGTGACTCCCCAGTGCCTGTAGGAGTAAAACTGAAATATTTGATATGGCCCTCCAGACCTCCCCAGTTCTTGCCACACCCTAACAGGAGCTCTCCCATGTAGTCCCATAACCTGCTCTGATAGATCTTCCAGTTCCCAGAACTTTTTTTTTTTTTTTTTTTTTGCTGCACTGGGGGTTGAACCCAGGGCCTCACGCCTGCATGCTTTGCAAGTGCTGGACCACTGAGCTGCGTCCCCAGCCCTTTTTTTTTTTTTTTTTTTATCTTTTTGAGACAGGGTCTCACTAAATTACGCAGACTACCTCTGGTCTCGAACTTGCGATCCTCCGACATCCACCTCCTGAGCTGCTGGGATTACAGGCATGTGCCACGGCACCCAGCACTCAATTCCTAGAACTTTTCACTCTCTTGTAATCCAGGCCTCTGCACCTCTCCCTTCCTCCCTGGGATAATTCTGAGTCCTGAGGCCTCTGGTTCCAGGTCCCAAGTCATTTCCTCCAAGAAGTCCTCCCGGACCCCCAGGTTTGGGTCACGTGTCCTCATATGAGTTCTCAGGGCCCTGTTGCTCCCTACATGGCACTGATCATTGGCGTGCTCGTCCACACAGCTGTGAGCCCCGAGAGAGGACAGCCCCAGCTTCCTCCCCTTTGTACAGCCAGTGTGTAGCACAGTGCTTGGCACAGACACACGGCCCAAGAAATATCCATTGGCTGGGTAGCAATTATTATAGGAATCTTAGCTCATTTGCATGTAGTGCATACCCGAATCTCTTTATGGATCTTACTCATTGATCCTCACAATAAGCAAGTGATGGAGAAACCATCATCCCTATTGCACAGATGGGGAAACTGGGGCAAGAGAGACAAAGAAGAACGAATGAATTAGCACATTCATTCATCACTAGGACTCCCAGGGGGAACAACAAGGTGCAGCTTGGCGGAGAGTGACTTTATGGCTGGTTTTCCGAGGAGACAGCACGGATGTGTCCCTTTCTCTGTCCCTCTGATCTCCCGTGGGTAAAATGGGGTTCTCCCGGGGCTGGAGTGAGCATTAAGTAAGATGTTTGGAAATGTTCCTTTCCAAATAAAGCCCCCAAACAGAAACAGGACATTTGGAAAGAGCCCCAGAGGAGGGGAGGGCATCAGAATCCGTCCCCCCAGGTAACCCAGGTTACCTTCCTTTGGCTTTGTTCATTTCCAGGAGAGGCGTCTGTGAGGAGACCTCGGGCACTTATCAGAAGACAGGCACCGCCGGGAAGTTCCTCTACCACAAGTCCAGTATGTGGGGGGCAAGGACCCCATGGGCCCCTCCTTTGCTCCAAAGCCCCTTAGATACTCAGCTACTCAGCATGCTTCCCTCGGCCTCAGCTCTGGCTGCCCCTGCAGCTTTCCCTCCCCTTTCACTGAGATGCCATCAGCCTCTTCCTTCCAGCCTCCTGCGTCCCACCCTCTCCATTCTCCTCTTGCTCTCGCACACACATCTGGAACAGGGCAAGAGTCTGGATGCTGAGGACATGGGGATTTCATCAATTCGGCAAGAGTTCTTGGGCCTCATGCCAAGTGACAGAGGGATTTGGGCATAGGTTTATTCATTAATGCAGCAAATGTTTATTGAATATTCTCTGTGTGCCAAATAATTGTCTGAGGTAAAGAATGAATGTTTGGACAGTTGGATGGGTGGATGGATGGATGGATGGATGCAAATGAATAAACAAATGATTGATAAGTGAAGATAGGAATGGATGGCCGGTAGATGAGTTGACCCATTACCGAGCAAATAAGCTGACAAGGATAGAGGGAAGAAGGAAGGAAGAAAAGAAGGAAGAAAGGAAGGAAGGAAGGAAGGGAGGGAGGAAAGGACTTAAGATTGATGGATGGACTGATGGTGGGTGAGTTAATGGTGAACATATGGGGAGGTAATGGGTGGATAAAGAAGGAGACTGCAGATGGATGAATTGATAGGCGAATAACAGGGGGCCGGGTGGCTAGAAGGGTGCATGAAGACATGCTGTGAGTGCACAGGTGGTGGGTCTCCAGGTAGAAGTGCCTTCTGACCACTCCTGCCCTTGGCCTGCCTGCATCTCCCACACAGAATGGAACATAACCATGGAGTCCTATGTGGTCCACACCAACTATGACGAATATGCCATTTTTCTGAGCAAAAAATTCAGCCACCACCACGGACCCACCATTACCGCCAAGCTCTATGGTAAGGGCCAATAAGGGATGAACCTGCTGGAGCTGGGGTGGGAGGAGACCGCTGATTGGTGGACAGTGGAGGAGGGAGGAGCAAGGAGTTTTGCTTTGTCCTTCTGAACTCCAGTTAGGGGAAGGCGCAAGCATTTACTCCTGGGATTGGGTAGGGATTCTAATTCAGCCTCCCCGGTGAATTAGAATCCTTTTCATTTGATCTCTAAAACCCATCTCAGAACCTCCAGGTCCTTTAAAGAGGCAGATCCCTGTGTGGAACCTTGAGGGGGTGTCATCTTCCTCTTTGGGCCCCACCTCCCCACAAGTGTGTCAAGGAGACTGAATGGGTCAACAGATTTCAGTTTTTCCTGGAATGAAAATCATTGGGCAAAGTCATCTCGGCCCAGCCGGCCCAGGCCCCTGGTGGCTCTAGGGGTCTCCTCTGCTTCCCACTTGCAGGGCGGGAGTCACAGCTGAGGGACAGCCTCCTGCAGGAGTTCAGGGAGGTAGCCCTGGGTGTGGGCATCCCTGAGGACTCCATCTTCACAATGGCCGACAGAGGTAAACAGCACCCCGCCCCACCTCCTGGTCTGTCCCCTCCTCATCCTTCATGGCCCTCAGAGACCACCGCAGACCCCGGGTCTCTCCTATAACCCTCGGAGACAAACAGGGACCACAGTCCCCTCCCTCTGTACAGGGAGGCAGAGAGCCACTGGATTCACTCCAAGCCTCACGGTGTGCCCCAGGTGGAGCTGGGACTGGAACTGATCCCGTTTTCATTTTATGGCCCTGTGTCTCAGCGAGGCTGTGGCTTCTTAGGAGGCCACAGAGCATTGGGGTTAAGAGCATGGGCGTTAGAGTTGGAGCGCCTGTGTTCAAATTTAGTCACGTGGTTTGTGGCAAGTTGCCTCTCAGAGCCTCATTTTCCTCACCTGTGAAATGGGAGAATAAAGCTTCTGTTATAAGCCACTGTGAGGGGTCGGAGAGATACAGCCATTAGGTGTCACAGCGCCGCCTCGTAAGGGCTGCGTAAGTGCTTATTGCCGTTCTTGTGGTGGTGCTGACGATACGATGCTGGTGGGCAGGGTGGGTTGGGCAGATGGTAACGATGGAGCAGCCACCAGCCTGCCGATTTTCCAAAGAGGGACCTGGAGCAAGCAAAGTGGGCAGGACCATTTGGGAAGTGGGCCAATGCACAGGGCAGTCAGTACCACGATGCCCACCCACCCACCTGGCACCGTAACAGACCCCTGGGTCTAGGATTTGGCCCCGCCTGGTCCTCCTCTTCACTTCTCTGTCCTGTCCTCTGCCTAGGGGAATGTGTCCCTGGGGAGCAGGAGCCAGAGTTCACCCCACTCTCGGTGAGTAGCTCTTTCCTGACACAACCCCCACACCCCACCCGGCCCTGCCCCAGGACAAAGCTGTGGTGGAGGCGATGGTTTAGGGGGTTGAGAGAAGGCCCTGGGGGATGGGCTATGAGTTTTGAGGTCAACCCCACCCCCAGCTTAGTCTCAATGCCGCCACTTGGGCAAATTTCTGCCCTATCTGTACCTTGCTTTTCTCATCTGTGAAACGGAATCATTATGGCTCCCTCCTAGGGTTGCACTAGAGTTCAATACCGTGTTGGCAAAGCTTTCCCATAATGCCAAAAGAGGTAAACCACTCAGAATTGAAATAATATTCAATAATGAATGCATGATACTCAATACAGGACAATAAAGTTGACTGGCTTAAGCTGGGTGTGGTGGTGAGGCCTGTAACCCTAGCAACTCTGGGAGGCAGAGGCAGGGGGATCGAAAGTTCGAGTGTTCAGAGGTAACCCGTGTAACTTAGCGAGGCTCTGGCTCAAGATTGAAAAAAGAAAGTTGATTGGTTCTTGAGCAAACTAAAGAACAAGCAGCTCCTGATCCATAAGAAATAACTGAGCCCAGGTCTTCCTTTCCCCTGCCCTTTAGCTCCCTGCCTTTTGCCGTATTGATGCCGCTTTCTTCATCCTTTTCTCTGATTATTTAGAAGTGACGTATCCTAATTTATTTTGCTGCTGTGTGTATATATGGATGCATGTACCTTTATATATATTTATATGTAGAGAGAATATGTTTAGAGACATATCCTTGAAAATTGAAAAAAAATTAAAAACAGACAAGAATGTCCTTATTCCTACGTAGAATTAACACTGTTAGCATAGTACATATTTGCTCCTACATCTTTAATGAAAAATTAGCCTTGCTCTTATAAAACTCATATATGCTCATTATAAAGAATTAAAACAATGTAGAAAAGTATTAAGATAGATAAAAAACATTTTAAAAGCCAAAAGTGGTGGTGTACCCCTATAAGCCCAGGACTTGGGAGGCTGAGGCAGGACAATTATGAATTTGAGGTTAGGCTGGACTACATCACAAGTTCCAGGCCAGCCTGGGCTATATAGTGAGACCCTATCTCAAAACAAACAAACAAACAAACACCCACAAAGTTAAAAACAAAATTCCCATCACCCTCAAACTTGCACTGTTCACATCATCCCAGGAATCAAGATAGAAAGACAATCAGAAGGAAGGCTAGATGGACGGCCATACTTAGGTAGACTTATTAAATGGGCTTATGTTACAGATAGTATTTTTAATTTTTAAAAATATTAATTGTAGTTTTAAGTGAATTTAAAATTAAAAAAAAAAAAGAAAACTAGAGTGAATTTCTTGAACTTAAAATAAACATTTCCTCATCACAAGGCACTCATGTCCTAAAGGAAAATCAAAGTTATGGAAGGACATGGAAGAGGCTGGCATTGCTTATGTAACTTTAAAGACTGTCAGTTATCTGTGATTTGAAAGACAGGTGTTAGCAGGTTCCAACTTTGTCCCATCTCCTCTTCCCTTTTTCTTTTTTGTTGTCTGGGTTTATACTAATCCCACTCCACTCAGTTGCCATGATCCCTACAGCCACAGTTCACTGCCTCTGAGGAACCATTTCTACTAGTTTTGCATTTTAATGAGTCTGCATACCCCTTTAGTGAATACAGTGATAGTTTCTCCATCCCTGAGTTATTCTTTCCTATGAATCATAATTCATCCCGTTTCTTTGCCCAGTGGTGTTTTTGAGTCGGTTCATGGGTGTTGTGGCCCGTGAATCTTGCCTGCTGGAGGCCTGCCTGCTTCCCACCCACTCCAATGCCATTTTGCTTGGATGCAATATTTTCCCTCCCTCAGAATTTCGCAGGGCTGCCATTTAGCTCAGTTGATAGAGCACTGCTCTGCAGTCTCTGAGGTCCCGAGTTTGATTCCCAGCACCGCAAAAATGGGCGAAGTCTGTGGCAATCCACTCCAGAGGCAATCCCTAAACAATCAGCCATTGAAAACCCTATGAGGGTCTCTATGAGTTGGATACTACTTGACAGCACCTAACAACAACAACAGAATTTCACATGGGATGCTCCATTATTCTGAAGCACTGATTACTGCTGTGAAAACGCCTAGGCCAGGTGTGATAGTTCTCCTTGTGGGTAATTTATTGCTTCTGCCCTGTTGCCTGGGAATATTTTCTCTATCATTGAAGTCAAGCTCTTAATAAGGACATGTCTTGGTGTTGATTGTTTACCTATTCCAGGCGTACAGGTGAGCAACAGCGGCAAGGTCTCAGCAACGGCTTCTTCTCTTTCTTCTCCCTAGAGAGCCCAGCGGTCCGTGATACCCCAAGAAAATGAAGGATCGGGAGCTGGGCAACTAGTAACCAACTTCGACAAGAAGGAAGGTATGAGCCCCTGCCTCTTCCCCAGCTACTGCCGTGCTCCAGAGAGGAGGGCCCACAGCTGGATCGCCCTGGTCACCACATCACAGTGACGTCTTTGGCTCTCTGCTAGAGAGTAGGGGACCTGGCGGAAAAGGCAAATGCCGTCCTCTGCACTGTGCTAGGGTTGGGGGAGAGAGGAGCATAAGGCGCAGTCATGAGCGTAGGAGCTCTCAGCTGCAAGGTGAGAACTGAGTTTTTGTCCTCTTTGTATCCCTTTGTGGCCTCTAAGCCTCAGTTTCCCCATCTGTACAGTGGATAATTGCCTGGTAGGTGGCCATGGGACATGAGGATACTTTATGTAGTTGACAGTGTTAATGAGTGACCCACTCTCCAATTTGCTCAGCAAACACCAACCTGCTCTGCTCCAGGCTGTGTGCTGGGCACTGGAGTCGCAGAAAGAAAGCAGCCTTGTTTTCTTGGACTTTCTGGTCTAGTAGAGAGGTATCCGAGGAGGAAAGTGATAGATCCAAAAGAGAGGCTCAGGAAAGGGCTGCGGGAGCTCAGGGAATGTAGGGAGAGGAGGTCAAGGAGACCTCCGGGACCAAGAGGAAATGCTGTGTCCCAGGCACCCAGGAAGGGATTGTGGAGGGGGCCTTCCTGGGGCAGGGGACCAGAGCCAGGGCATGGGGGTGGCACCTCATTGAGGGGGCCGGCTGGCTGGTGTGGGGCTCGGGAACACATCATCAATGATAATTACAGGTTCTCTGGACAGGTAAGAACAACACAGGGGCAGTGGGTCCTGTTTTTGTTGTTGTTAGATGCCATCCGGTCAGGTCCAACTCATTGTGGGTCACTGATAACTCCCCATGTTATGGAGTTTGATCTTAGGTTTTGGAGTCCAACAGGTGTGATTTTGGATCTTAGTTCTATGTGATCCTGGG
The DNA here is from genome assembly GCA_007922755.1 of Pedetes capensis. NCBI lineage: Eukaryota > Metazoa > Chordata > Mammalia > Rodentia > Pedetidae > Pedetes > Pedetes capensis. Next base: position 81,666 of record VMDO01006714.1, read on the forward strand.
CAAGTCATTCCATCCCCCTGAGGTGAGGAGGTAATGAACACCTCCCTCTTCACGTGGCGATCATCCACAAAATGAGTTGCTAATCCCTCCTCTTCATGTAGAGGTGAACACTACAAGACATGATTTATATCAAGTGCCAAGACTTGTAACAGGTATACAGTAAGCACTCAGTAAGTGCTTTGCTCTTATGCCCCTCCACAGATTCCTGCCAGCTGGGCTACTCCGCAGGTCCCTGCCTGGGGATGATCCCGAGGTATTTCTACAATGGCTCATCCATGGCCTGTGAGACCTTCCAATATGGCGGCTGCCTGGGCAACGGCAACAACTTTGTCTCCGAGAAGGAATGTCTGCAGACTTGCCGCACCGTGGGTGAGTGTGAGCCCTGCTTCTGTGCACTCCTCATACCCTGGCTGTCTTCCCAGCACACCACTTGCCAATGAACAGGGAACTGAGTTTCCCACTGGTGGAATTCCAGGCCAAGTGTCCTGAAGTCATAGGACTTCTACATCTGGATCTGGGTGACCTTAGGCCACTCGCTGCTTCTCTGCACATCTCTGTTTAACAATCTGTAAAAGAGACTACGTGGTCTCAACGAGCAGCCTCCTCTGGCCCAGCTGTCCTGTGTTTGTCTGGTTAGCAGTCGAAAGGATAACTAATGCTCTGGTTTCTCTACCCTGCAGCGGCCTGCAATCTCCCCATAGTTCAGGGACCCTGCCGAGGTTTCATGGAGCTCTGGGCATTTGATGCTGCCCAGGGGAAGTGCATCCTCTTCACCTACGGGGGCTGCCAAGGCAACGGCAACAAGTTCTACTCTGAGAAGGAGTGCAAGGAATACTGCGGTGTCCCTGGTGATGGTAGGGGGCCCAGGAGAGCCCTGGCAGGGGGTGGGGTCGGGAGAGCTGAGTTCACAGGGACTCGGTACCCCGTGAGTGACCTGTCCACTATCTGGGCCTCAGCTTCCCATCTGTGAAATGGGCCACATGCAGGGTCCCCTGGTTGCGATCAGCTACCTGAGAAGAGGCTACTCAGGCACCAGCAGAGAGAGAGAGAGAGAGTGCAGGGCAGCTGAGTTGCTGGGCGGAACTGGCCTCTAATTCTTATGCTGCCATCTTCAGGCTGGCCACGTGGGCCTTGGTTTTCTCCCTTGTCAAGTAGGACAAACAGCCTACCTCCCAGGCGTCACAGTACCTGGTCCTGGGTTAGTGCAGCTGCCACCAGTAATGATGGCAAGGGAACAACAGCCACCTATGGTTTCTGTGCCTTTATGTTTCCCCTGGAAAATGGCCCCTAAGGCAAATGAGAACTGGCAAAAAACCAAAACAAAACAAAGAAACAACAAAAAACAAAAAACAACCAGCCATTCTGTGGCGTGCCTCTTTTGGAGAGAGGTCATTCAGCTAGTGGATGATTCTGGCCCCAGGCTCAAGCCACCTCCCCTTCCCCAGAAATCCACCGTCCCTTGAACGTCCCCAACCACTGGCCCACTCCCTGAGCCTCTCTGTGTCCACAGGGGATGAGGAGCTGCTGCGCTTGTCCAACTGATGGCTGATGTGCGAGCCAGAGGGTGGCTGGTGAGTGTCCCAGTCCACACCAGGCTGGATGACTTGGGTCTAAATAAAGCCAAATTGTAAAACTCCTGAAATTCCAAGTCTTGATAGTTCATTGTCATCATCAGAGTAACAAAGGGGGAAAGATGAAGCCAGGGTGGGGACACCAAGTTCCCAGAAGTGAAAAGTGAGTAGATTGGGAATGTAACAGAACTACCTTCCTGACATGAAACTGACCATGTGAAGTATGAGACATAAATCACAGTTTGCCAGTCCACAAATGTATAGGGTGGGGTTATTAACTTGTTTCATTTCGATAAAGCTAGAAAAGAAAGGAGGAAGCGGCTCTGGGAGCTTGTTTCTGGGAGAGGTTGCACAGGGACCATCAGCAACCCAAGGTCTAATACTGATGCCCTAGCACGCCCAGGGGCTCAGGGTACGTAGCCCCCAGTGCCTGAGGCCATTCCCCTGTCCTTGGCCACACTCAGCTCCTCTCCGAGGCCTCCCTGGGGCCATTGCCTCGTCCATCCCGCTCCTCATCCCAAGCTGCCCGGAGATGAAGCGCCTGGCTGTTTCTCCACCTCATCCTGGGTTTTCTGTCTCTTGCGATCCTCATCCTGGCCCTTTGTCCTGGGAAGAGACTGGCCACTGTCCTTCCCACTATGTCCAGGGCAACCAGCTGGGCCCTGGCCCAGAGCCTGGAGCCCTCTGGCTGGCCTGGCTTCTCCCCGCTGTCCAGGGTGGTCGGAGGACCAGGCTGGCCCGGTAACAGGATGCCAAGAGCCTCCGGTTTACACACTGGTTTTGCAAACGTGTGATTTGCAACTCTCTCTTGCTAACTGCAAAATCCACCCTGTCAGTAGATGCTGCCACAGAGGGATTAAGAGCTCCGGCTTCGTGGGTTCTGAAGTGGAAAGCTGACCCCAGCAGCAGAAGTCAGGCAGGGCTTGTGCTCTGTGGTGTGACCAATGTTCTAAGGACTGGCGGCCAAATCATCCAACGGCTTACCTCTCATGCCTGTAGCCCATCTGCCTAAGAGACGTGTCAGGGAGGAGGAAGGGAGGGAATTACACGTCTTGTTAAGGGAATGGACCTAGAGGCCGGGAAGGGGATGTAGACCAAAGATAGAGCGTGGGGCTTCTGGGTTCCAACAGAGAGCACTGTCCTGAGGGACAGCATTTGTGGCCATGGCCAGGGCTCCCTGGGCAGAAGGGGGTGCATCAGGGGCCCCTGAGAAGGCTGTGCAAAAAGAAGTGCCAGGGAAGCCCTCAGCTGCGGCTAACAAACGTCATCACGTCCCAAGGCCATCCCATTCCCCTCCCACGTGCTTCACACACCAGGAGCAGCTGAAGTGACCGGAACTTAAGGACACTGCTTAACAATGAGCAGATGCAAGCTCCAGGTGCCAAGGCAGCTTCTGACGGAGGGCAGGATGTCAGGTTCGCAAGGCATTTTTGTACAGTTCTGAATTCCCCATTGGAAAACTGAGTCTACGTGAAAATCTGCCTTCTCAGTTCCCGTGAAAATTGAGACGTTCCAGCAGCCAGGGCCGCATTCTGACTGCTTCACCCCATGGCCCACTGGCCCTTGCTCTCCACCTGCCTGTCCTGGAGGCCTTTGCTTCCCTGACACTTGCTACACATGCCCTCGGGAGTCTTCCCGTGGGACTTGCTACGATTTCACACTTCAGAAAAATTAAATAAAAAAGTCAGTGTATCCTGACTGTCCCTTAGGTGGGTTGGGGGTGAAGTGCACCTGTGACCTCCTCATAAGGGTTCACAAGGCTCATCCCAGAAGGCCCTGGGGACTGTCCTCAAGCCAGTCTTCCCTGAAGAGTTACACAATTCTTATAGTCTCAATACCTTCCTCCTTTCCCTCCCTTCCCCTCCCATTCCCTTCCTCTTTGTGGCACTGAGGGGTTGAACCCAGGGCCTTGGATATACTTTACAAGTGCTCCACCACTGAGCCACTCCCCCCATTTTTAAAAAAAATTTTAATCTTGAGACAGGGTCTTGCTAAATTGCACAGGCTGCCTCTGGCCTCCAACATGCAGCCCTCCTGCCTCACCCTCCTGAGTCGCTGGGATTACAGGCCTGAGCCCCTCAACATTTTCTCTTATTGGTCCCACTAATATTTGTTTCTGTTACAAACTAAGGAAAGACATGTTTTTTTCTCTTTAAACCACTGTGAAGCCCAGTGGCTGGCCCTTTGGCAGAGAGAATTCTGGGGCTGCGCCCTAGCCTTATTTGGTGATGTCTCCGTAAGGAGGAGAAACTCCTGCATTGAATTTAACTGCTTCCATTGGCAACATCTGACATGCCCTGTGGGAGGGCAGGCTCTGAGGGAACTTTCCAGGTGATCCAAGTGACACGTCCTCTCAGAGCTGGTTACCCATAGCTGGTTGGAGTCAGGTGAGGCCCAGGTATGGTCATCCACTTAACGAGGGAGCAAGGCCACAGCCCTACCAGGGTGGGCTGCCATGGACCACGGAGTCCTTGGCAGAAACGAGTGGATGTCCTCGAGTGTGATGTGTTGATCTCTCATGGCTCTGTATGGCGGGTGCTGTTTCTCCACGTTAACATCCTGGACACTGTCAGGAACTGGGCAAAACCCATGTGCACTGTCCCCCAGGAAACAGATGACACACACGCCACTCACACATACAACTAGCAAGCCAAAGCCACTGGACAAAGGGCCCCAAGAGCCACAGGCATGACCACAGGCTGGGCTCACCTGAACATGCGTCTCAGGGGCCAGGCCTGCGGAATCCAGATTAAATCCATCCCTTCTCAGGCCACGGCTCCATCTATAGGCTGAGAGGGGGATCACAGTCTCCCAGCTGTGTCCCTTTCTCACTTACCCCACGCTGACAGAGCCAGGTCTAGTGCTGGAGGCGACCAGTTACAGGAAATGACAAGCTCAACCTCACAGGGTCCCCCTTGGGACGGCCTTGGGCTGCCACCAGGTGACCTGCCTCTGATCCATCTCCTCACTCAGCACCGGAAGTAGTCCCGCTTTGTGGATGACGGGGCCCAACTCCAAACCCGAGAAAAAACACTTCACACTGGAGCTTCCTAAAGGTCATTTTATTGTAAAACCATAAATACAACACTGACATGAATTCGTTTAAGCGACTGATCCTCTCTAATCATTAAAAGAATGTCTTTTTGCCTTGGCATCAACCAACTGGGAAATGATGGGGGTGGGGTACTGAATCCTGGGCTGGGGCTTTTGGCGATTTAAGGGACCTGTGGAACTTTCCGCTTCGCCCTCGGAACAGTCCACTTTCAGACAAGAATAGACAGGTAAAAAACAGCAACATTTAAACAGCTCAGTTTTAAATTTTATTACTTTGTAAAAATCTTTTTTCTTTTAATTATGTTTTTTGTTCCTTTCCTCCATTTGACATCAGTAAAAGTTTTAAACATCATGGAACTGATTTGGCTGTAAATGGAGAAACGGTACCAAAACAAAGTGAAACGAAAAACCCAAAGGACACACAGAAAATCCTAAATAAACCCTCAAGTTTGGTCTCGGGGGTTTATATATCACAACCGTCAACGCAACCCCCATGCAACGTGACTCCTTAGAGGACTGTTGGATCCACACCAACCACACAGGAGACCACCAACGACGCCTTTTGTTAATCAACACAGCAAGTGTGACGCTAGGTAACTTTTTTTTTTTTTTAAATACAGTACATGGTACACAGGGTCCTCAAGATGGCCCTGTATAAACCCCCGTGAAGACTTGAGCCAAGCACTGGCTGTTTATAAAAATATTGTGTTGCTACAAAAGTATAAATTAATGCTACCGGTATTAAGAATTATTAAACACATAAAACTTATAAGGATTAAGAAAAATATTCATTAATACCTGTAGAAAACTCTGGCCTAAAAAAGATATTTTTTGTGTTTTTTTTTTGTAAATTTTTTTTGTGTATTTTTTTTAAGATGACTTGAGTTTCTTGCACACGAAGAGAGAGACACAGTCAGATGTGTCCATGGTATTGCCTAGAACGTCTTTACTACTGAGAAAGGATGGAGGTGCACACGCATGGTCACTGAGGTGGGGGCGGGAGGGGCGGGGCACCAAGGCGTTCTCAAGATTTACCTGATGTGAACGAGTCACCAACGTGAAGTTGTGGGGAAAAGAAAAAGGCAGGATCAGAAGACAACTGAAAATAACTTACGCTGCTTAAAAAATATCTCTGCTTCAGGTGGTTGTACAAAATGATTTCCTGATGCTTGGGGTCTGGAGGGCCCTGCCGTGAGGCTCTTGCTCTTTCCTGGCTGGCGAGGCCCAGCCTGCGAGCTTGCTCCTTGCTTGGGAAGCCACCCACTCCGGCTGGGCGGGTGGAGGGTCCTAGGCAGAGCCCGGCTGGCACCTGGGTTGTGGGAGGAGCCTTCCTCCGGCTGGTCTTAGACCCTGTGGTCTGTGCCAACCAGGATGTCAGGCTGTGCCACAGGAATCCCAGGCCCCTGAGGTTGCGGACAAGGCTGGGTGATGCCCCTTAAGGAACTTTGGTTCGAAGAGTCAAGGTGCCCAGTGGGACGCCCGGATGGGGAGGACCCTGGTGGGTCGTGATGCTAATGCCCAACTGCAAGCCTAGCAAATCCTCCTCTGCACAGGTACAGAAGCCCTAAAGCGAAGCCCGTGGTGGGGGTGACTATGGCAGACGGCAGCCCGCACCTGCATCCCAGCGGGAGCAGGCACCTCTTTAGCCGGCAACTATAGCCTCTTCAGCGAAAGCCCGGGCTCCCCATCACCACCCTCAGACCCAAATGAGAGGAAGAAAATCAACAACTACAGCAAAAAAATCCCCCTGAAAACCCTGACCAGAGGAACCGGGAGGGAAACATAAGCGGGAAACACCGTATCATTGGTTCACCATAACTGGCCTAGCAACATAGCCACAGTGAAGGGAGGGGCCTCCTTCCCAGCTCTCCCACCACCCTGCGGGGACAAGGATGAGGACTGGGGTGGGGTGGCAGGCCATGGAGAGTAGCCCAGGGACTGTCTCCAGGACACGGCCTGGGCCTCACCCAGTCTTGGCTGTGGTCTGCACCTCCAGCCTTCCCAAGAGCTCTCCCGCAAGGTCCCAGAGACAGCAGCTACGCATCATTCCCTAGGCCGGAACAAAGAGGAACCTGGCACAGCTCACAGGGCGAGGTGGCTGCTCATGGTACCCTCTTCAAGCGCGGTGTCATGATGACAAGGGCGGGCATCTCCCGGAGCCTCTCTTCTCCATGCAGATCCTGGCTTCGCGGCCAACCTTCCTGGTGCTGCTGTGGCCCCAGAGCAGGTGCTGCCCCGACTCTCCACGTGCCTTCTCGGGGAGTGCAGTCCGAAGCCAGGGCAAGCAGGTGGCCTTGCTCGAGGACAGGAGGTTCTTAAAGGCAGAAGTTTGGCTTCACAGTGGAAAACACACTTTGCCCAATTCTTCTCTGGCGTTTCTTCAAAGTGCAGGACAAAAGGGGGCAAACTGCAAAGAGGACTCTTGGCTGCCCACACAGCTGGCTTCCAAATTCCTTCCTGGGGACCTGTGACTTCTCCCTGACTGGTATCACAGACTGCCCTTCTCTCCTCACCAGGAAACCTTGGGGCCCTCTCCAGCCAACAGCCAACCTCCCGATGCCAGGTGTGAAGTGACTGCGTGGGATGGTGGTGATGTGGCTTCGCTTGTGATATAGCAGGTGGCTTTCTGTGCTGGGAATCCCTGGCAAGGAAGGGCAGGCTGTTTTGTTCAGGTGGTATCTGTTCTGTTTCCTGCTTTCTTAATGCCATAGGAAGGAGGCCTGGCATTGGGCACAGGAGGACTGTGCTGGGGCAGTGCTTCCACTGGTGATCAAGATGACACCATCACCCATCTCGGACCTGAGACCCCTTGGGCCAAGACAAATCTGAGACCAACCTCAGTGCTGCGGTCCTTGGCTTAGGCTTTGTTGTTGTAACAGACAGAACCTCAGATGTGGGAAAACCCTGCCAAGTGGAGATATGTTTTCTCTGCCTCCTTTCTTGCATCCAGGGATATCAAAGCAAAGGCCATCCCTGTCCTGGGAAGCACATGGCTGGAGGCAAGCTGGAGCCAAGGCAACTGCAGCAAGAACAGGGTAGGGTTGGCCCAACTTCCTGGTCTCCCAGCCTCCAAAGGCCTTGGCAGAAAGACCTATGGTGGTCGCAGAACTGGCAGGCAGATGACAAAATCCATCTGAAGGTCAAGGCCAGGCTAGGCACTAGCTGATCTAGAAGAGCCCGTCTCAATCCTTTGGCTGAACTAGAATTTAGTAAGGTGAATATTGCTCAAAATAAGGGGGCCAGTGGCTGGACCTGTGAGATCTTTGGGTTTTATTAAGCTGCTTGTCACAGTAGGCTTTGCGCTGTGGGAACGTCCTGCATGGAAAGCAGACCAAGACAGTGTGGGAATATAGCCTTTCCTTTTGGTGACACCATTTTCTGGGGAACCAGAGGTTCCAATGGAGTAATTATTGCCCCCCACCTTGTTATCTATGTGGACAGGGCAGCCCCAAGAAATGGCTTTCTGAGGACCTAGTGGCACTCCTATCAACCAGTAGAGACAAACTATGCCCTAAGGACTAAACCGAGGTGCAAAAGAACTGGACAGGAGGTGACAACCTATAACCAGATACCTAGAGTTTAACATGATTTAGTCTAATTTTCTTTCTGGAGGGCAAACATTCCCAGATCCAAAGAGGAGAATGCTCAGTGTTCTAAATGCATATCTGGGCTTGGCTGATGGCTTTGTGAGAGAGTGAAATGCCTCTTCTGTAATTCACTGGTCCCCAAACAGCCCTCCCCAGCACAGCTCTGCTTTGAGGTGAGGTGCGATGGGCTCCAAGGCTCTGCTCTCACTGAATGCATGAAGCAGGCAGCTCCTGTCCTTCAGTGTGGTTAAAAGCACTGAGTCCTGCCTGACCCCCTGGCAGTCAAGGAAGGCTAGAGGCATCTGTCAATCAACAACCCAGAGCCCACCTTCCCAATACCCCAAGAGGTACTGCTGAAAAGCCTGCTGATGTTTCCATACTCTCTAGGGAGCGACACTTGCTTCCTATCTGGATTTCTCCCTGTTCCTTCCCCACTGTGCACAGAGGTGCTTCTGACAGTGGAATGCAAGTTGGAAATGTTTTGATGGAAATGCCTAGAAGTTCTCCAAGATAGAGCCACTATGGTGCGTCCTGAGGCCACAGCTTGCTGGAGCGAATGTGGAAATGGTCCATTTTGATCGCTTTCAGAAGTCTACAAGACTCTGCAGGGGAGAGCTGAGCTAGTCCTCATGAGGCAGTGTGCAGCCTTGGTCCCCAAGGACAGTGTTCTGGGCCCACGATCACAACCTTAATTTAAGCCTTCTTGAATTTTTAAACCAACTTTACCCACCCCCCTCCGACCGCTGCCAGGAACCCCAGGGGAGAGGGCTGCAGTACAGTGCTTTATGTAGTCGAGGTATCTCACAAGTGAGTAATGCTTTATCACTGGGAAGGGGGAGTCCACTCAGCCAACCCCCAGGGTGGTAGAAGGTGCCTTTGCAAATAGCTCCCACATGGTGGCGATTCTCAGCCTGAGCGCAAGCGTCCCTATCCCTTAGCCACGTCACTGGAGGGAAGAGGGACCATGGAGAGGTGTGGCAGGTGGAGGTCCAGGACTGATTTTCCTCTTGCGAAGAGAACAGGGTGTCACCTCTCAGTGCTTGCCCCGTATGTGTAGAAGCTCTGTTGCTCCTGGCGGGGGTCAGGAATGAGGCCTGAAGACTCTTTTCACAGCATTGATTTGCCTGTGTCCACCTACAGAATGCCAATTGCTCAGTCCACAAGGCACCATGCTCAACTGCTGTCCTGGGTGGAGGTCTGACGTGCCACGGGGGACCCCTGAGGTCTATGGACCCCCAGGATTCCCGGGGCCCTAGGGAAGGAGGAGACTGAGACTGTGGGCCTAGGGTGTGGCAGATGTGAATATGGATCAACCGAAGAGTCCCTGCTGAGCTGGAAGGTCAGGATGTGGGGAGGAGCATAGGGCAGTCTGGGCACAGGAGTCAGACATTCGGGTACCAGACACAGTGAACCAGGAGGCAGCTCTTCCGCTTACATTCAGAACCCCTAAGCCACATGCTGCCCACTATGGCTTCCACCAAACCCCACATCTGAGGAACCTGCCACTCCTCTCCACCACCGCTCTCTAGCCAGGACAGCCGTGACCTTGGTCTTGACTGTCTGAATGCACGAGAACTGGACCGTAGGGGGAAGGCTGATAAAAAACCCTAGGATACTGGACATCCCACTGAGATGAGCTAGTTTACAGTGTGACTTGAACAAAAAGGGCAAGTTAAAACAAAACAGAACAAAACTCTGAAACATAAGTTACAGACATTCAGTGCCTCCTAGCAGAGTCTACCTCAAATTCGAAAAATAAAAATAAAAATAAAGCAACCCCCCCAAAAAAGGGTAAAAACTGCTAAAATGTCGGGAAAAAAATTATTGAGTGGAGACAGGCATCTATACTTTTTCTGAAAAATCGTTTTCTCCTTTCTCTTATATTAAAAAGCAAAATGTCAGCTTTATATTCTTAAAAGTCTCCTTTCCTGATTTGGGGGAGATAGATAGGTATGTTTCTAAGGCGGCTGCCCTGGGATACCCACAGCGGCTCCCGGAGGCAGCAGCTTCAATGCCCTGAAGGTGAACGAGAAACAAAGTCCAGTGCAGAAACCGTCCATTTGATGCAGTTTGGAGAATCCGTGGTAGAGCAGCCGGAGCAGGGGGCGGGCACCGTGGGGGTGGGGGAGGGAGTGAGATGGGGGATGGAGGAGTCGGGGCCAGGGAAGGAGGACAGGGAGCATCAAGTCACTTCAGATCTCAGCTGCCTGAACACTTCACAACATCAGTACCCCTGAAAATGGAGTCCTTAGAGCCCCTGCCCGAGGAAAGGTGAAACTTCTCCCTGTCCCACTCGCTCGGCTTTCCTGACACCCAGCTCAGTGCAGCGGGCCCGGGCGCAGGCACGCACGCATGCACCAGGGTTGTATGTGTGTGTGCGTGTGTGTGCAGAGCTGCTCTGGCCGCACAGAGGAGCATGGAGCCCCCCACACCCACGGCACGCGTGTCTGGACGCGTGCACACACATGTGGGTGTGGACACACCTGCACACACACACACACTGAGAAAAAGCACTTAAGTTTCCATGGGGCATTGACAATGAGGTCCACAGTGTTTAGAACTTAAATTCCTTTTCTTTGTTTGTGACAGTGCTGTGTGTTTTTCCTAACGTTCTCTTCTCTGTTTCATTTTCTCCTTCCTTTTTTTTTCTGAAGTCAAGTCTTAAAGCATGTTGGATTTTAGGAACATGAGTTTGTTCATGTCTTCCGGGCTGAGCAGCCGCCTCCTTTTGATCAGAAGTGCCTGCTCACACATATTTACACACCCGCTTCGAGCCCCCACCGCTGGCACCGCCAGGAGCCAGAAGGCCAGCTTGGCGAGTTTCGTGTGCTTTTGCGTCACGCATGACCAGTACTGGAAGAGATCGGGGGTGGCCTGAAAGAGGGGTTCCTGCAGGTAATCGTACACTTCGCTCTTCCCCAGCCGGTCGTCCTCCGGAGCTGCGGGGTGCTCGCTGGCGGCAGAGCGGGGCTTCTTGGTGGAGGGCTCGAAGTCGGCCTCCTCGGTCCAGGATTCCTTCACCTCGTTGATGAGCTCGCAGACCTTGCCGATGATCTCCTCGTGCTGGTAGGGCGGCACAGGCCTCAGCTTCTGCTGCGGGTCCAGGATCATGGCCACTTTGTGAGCCGGGTGTACCTTGAAGTTCTCCTTGAGGGCTTCCAGGAAGAGGTGGCACAGCTTGCTGACGGTGCCCGCGTCGTTGGCCTTGGCCGTGAACAGCTTCTCCAGCCGGACGTAGGTGGGCAGCACCAGCTGCAGGGTGGGCTGGCTCTCGTTGCTCAGCTCGATGACCGCCTGCTTCACGGGGGTGAGGATGGCGGCCAGGTTGCTCAGCAGGTGCTTGTTGAGGCTCTGGATGAGGTTCATCTTCTTGGCCCGGCTGTAGAACTCGCAAATCTGCTCGTAGCGCTCGTGCACCAGCAGCAGCGAGTCTGTCACCGAGTTCCAGCAGGGCGGCGGCGACGTCTCCTCCAGCGACCCGAAGGTCTCCTTGGCGAGGCCCGTGGAGCCCGCCAAGTCCTCGCACACGTTGAGGAGCTCGATGACCTCGTGCATGCTGCGGGCCTGCAGCGTCCGCTTACTCAACACGCTCTGCACCACCGAGTTCAAGGCACAGGCTGAGCAGCGAAGGCACATGCCGGCCTTGGAGAAGGCGGACGTGCTCACCCGGCAGTCCGTCACGTACACCGTCCGGATCTCCGACATCACGAACTCCGACAGCACGTTCTGCACCCAGTGGTGCACCAGGTCACCGCTGTCGCGAATGTCTGCACCCTTCACGCCCAGCACGTAGCTCTTAATGTGGTTGCCCTCCGCCTGGTAGGCCGTGAGGATGTAGCAGGAGTCTGGGCCGACACTCTGCGAGTGGCAGGTGACACCGATGCCCAGGCAGGCATTGCTGCCCAGGGCGCATGTCACCTTCACCTTCACCTGGTTGTACATGCGTGGCAGGTGTTTCAGCGCCAGTGTGTTAAAGTTGCCCAGGATCTCAGTGACTGAGAAGGCCCCGTAGCGGGCGCCACTGTCTACCAAGGTCTGGGCCAACTTGAGGAACTCCTTCCCACTGACCACGCTCAGAGCCCCCAGGTCGGCACACATGACCCGCAGCAGCCGTTCTGCGATGTTCTGCCGCTCTTTCTCAGGGATCATGCTGTTGGGTGTTAAACCACTGCTTGTGGCTGGCAGGGGACACAAAGAGAGATGTGATTAATTCTGGCATTCAAGGTCGGTTGGTCTGGCAGAGATCTAATTCTCTAAACATCTGGTGTTAGGAATGACAAGTAGATTTCACCTTGCACACAAATTGGCAGTGCAGGCTACTTTTAAACATGTGACAATATCACTGGCCTAAAGTTCTATGATTGATTAGCAATATCTGCCGTGCCCATGGGAATAATATAGAATGATATGTGAGCAACATATTTGCCGTATCTATCATTCCCCTAGACCTTTGAAGACAACTAGACTAACATCTTCCTCATTATAGGCATTGGCACCAAAATAGGACTTTTAAGTAAAACATGTGGGGCGAGTGTCAGGAAGTGCAGCCAACAGAAATCACAGGGATGTGGGTTCTGGTTGTGATTCTGGCACGAATTGGTGCCCTCTGATCACACACAAAAAAATTTCACCTCCTCACCCAGGGCCTCCTTTTGCCCACCCTGTGTTAAGAATTGCTACAATGAGGTCTTAAGCGTACGCATGCTCTGGAAGCTATTGTGCATCATCTTGAAGCAGCACAGGAGATACAGGTGGAGGGCACAGCGGGGGAGGCAGAGGACATCCAGAGTGAAGTCTGGCAGGACCTCTGGGCACCTTGGGCTCTAGCCCTGCTGGGAAACCTACTGTTGTTGGCGCTGTTCCTCTGGGCCTGAGGCTTCCACTTCTCTTCCACTACAGCAGGTGGCGATCGGGACTGGTTGGAGGCGATGTTGTTTTCATTATCAGCTGTGGGCACGAGGGGAACAGTGTGTTACCCTGAAGGATAAGAGGCTGGCTGGCCAGCGAGGCAAGAACTCGTGTAAGAGTAAAAGTCATGGCAGCCTTTGTGATACAGGCCTGGGTTAAATACAGGCTCCTCCTTGGAAATCTGTCTACACTTGCAAAGCCTCATCATCACCGTTTGGAAATCCAAGGACCATCCCATGGCCATCATATAACGGCTAAAGGACTAACAAGATAACATAGGAAGAGCTGAGCATGGCGCCCGAGACAGAGGGAACTCTCTGTCAGTGGGAACCACTGTCCAGAGCATCCCGCACCTGCCCCGACCACAGAGCTGCAGCTATGACATGTGGATGTGCACACACGCGTGCCAGTGACACTCCAGGTGGCCAAAACCATTTCACAGTTGTTCTTTAAAGTCTGCTTTGTCCTTTTAGTACGTGTGTTAGAAATTTTACTGGATGAACTACACAAAACCAACTCCTGCCTACATGACATGAAGTACTAACATTTCAAGTTACATTACTGTAAGATGTGGAAACTGGGGTCTAGATATAAAAAAAAGTTTGCCCAAGGCCACACAGAAAATGGTGACAGGGCTGGGACAAAGTCTTTGAAGAGTAAGGAGCTGGGCAGGATCCCCTTCATTTCTATGAAACTAAATTTGCCACGGGGCTGGGATTTAGCTCAGTTGGTAGAGTACCACTCTGTAGTTGCTGAGGTCCCGGGTTCAATTCCCAGCATGGCAAAAATGGGAGAAGGACCTGGCAATCCACTGCCGAAGCAATCCTGAAACAATCAGCCATTGAAAACCCTATGAGAGATGACTCAATGGCACCTAACAACAACAAAATTTGCCATAGAATGAAGGCTGCTCCACACCTGCCTTAATACTTTACCAGCAAGCCTCAAAAGTATAAAGGTAATCCAAAGTAACTATACTGCCAAGTCCAAACTCTTTTAAGAAACACAGTGGAATCTAGCACCCAACAATGTATAATTTACAATATTAATGGACAGGCTGAGCATGTGGCTCAGTGGTAATGCCTGAGGCCATGGGTAAAAAAAAAAAAAAAAGAAAGAAAGAAGGAAAGAAAAGAAAATGGATAAAAACAATACCAAAAAATCAATGAAAATAAAACAGATTCTCTGTAAAGATTAGTAAGAATGATAACCTTCTAGACAGAGGATATAAATAATCAGTATTAGGAATCAAAAATATCACCATAGATACCACAGATATTAAAGAAATTAAAAATAAACATGAACTCAACAAGTGAGGTAAATCAGATAAATAATCTGAAAGACAAAGAAAGCTCATTCCAGAATATACAGATAATCTGAAGTGGTCCTGTACCTATTAAGGAAATTGAGTTCATAGTTAAGTAATTTCCCACAAAAAAACTTCCAAGCCCATAAGGGTTAACTGATGAATGTGATTAAGTATTTAAGGGGAAAGAATCATATAAATTCTACACAAATTCTTCTAAAAACATACGTGGTAAGAACATTTACCAATTCATTTTATGAAGCTGGAATTCCCCTGATCCAAAACAAGAAAAGTAGTCCATAAAAAGAAACTGATATCTCTCATAAAGATATACACAAAATTCCTTAACAAAATATTAGCAAATTAAACATAGCAATATGTAAAAAGAATAACATATTATAGAAAATGAAGCTTATCCCAGAAATGCAAGTTGGGGTTAATAACTGAAAACTAATCAGTTACAATATTGAGAAGAAAAAAAATCATCTTGACAGATATTAATACACAGTCAAATGTGACAAAATTCAACACTCATTCATGCTATAAACTCTTAGCAAACTAGAAAGAGAAAAAAATGTCCCCAACCCAAAAGAGTATCTAAAACAACCCCAAACAAGAAAAAGCAAAACAAAAAATCCAAAAAGTTAAGCTAACTGACCTTAAAGAAATAAAAAGGTTTATAAAGAAATACTATGAACAATAGTATTCCAACAAATTAGATAACCTGAATAAAGCAGACTAACTCCTAGAAAGACATAAACCAAGAAAACTGATTATCTATATACCTACTGGAAAAGACTGAATTACTAATCAAACAACTTCCCATCTAGGGGGTAAAAAACCCTTCCAGGCTCAGATGGCTTCATTAGTGTATTCTAGTGTATGTTAAAAGAATATCCCACAAGCTTTTTCAAAAAATAGGAAGGGAGGGAAACTTCCCAATTCACTTTATGAGGTGGATTATTATTTTGATACCAAAATCAGATAAAGAAATCCAAGAAAAGAAAATTACAGTCTAATAACCCTTAAGAACAGATACACAAATATCGTCAATAAAATATAGCAGACAAATCTGGCAACATACATAAAGTATTCTACACCACGACCCAGTAGGATTTATTCTAGGAATACAATAATGATTCAACACACAAAAATCAAAAGTCGATGTAATACACACACCATATTAATAAAGGACAACGACCATACAATCACCTTAATAGATGCAGAAAAAGCCTTTGACAAAATCCAGCACTCTTTCATGTTAAAAAGAAAAAGAAGAAGAAAACCACCTCAATAAACTAATAATTGTAGGGATAGAGTAAATGGTATCTAAGAAAAATCTACCACTAATATCACACTTAATGGTGAAAGCTTTGTTACTAAGATCAGGAACAAGGCAATTTTATCTGCTCTATTTCT